>CAUYQV010129073.1:0-23552 GCA_963574575.1 Galagoides demidoff
GTGTGTTGCTCTAATTCAAGCTCCAATAACTACACACAAAAACATGAACCCTCAAACAAAACATGCAACAATAATAATAAATGCCACTCAGCAAGACACCCCTACACCTCGATAGAAACACAGTGTGAGACACTGATACATATATAACACCTTTATGAAACCTTACTGGGTTGTTTGTACAGTGCTGCAAACATAAGCATAGACCGGTAAGTTCATAAACTTAATTGTCAGACCTTGTACTACAAAGTCTTTTTTTGTAATAAAGTGTTGAATATCTTACGTAGTTTATTGAATACTGTACTGAAAGGGAAAAGCAGAGCAGTTGTTTGGGTACTCAAAGTGCAATTTCTACTGAATGCCTAACACTTTTGCACCATCATAAAGTTGAAAAATAATTAAGTTGAAACATTGTAAGTTGGGGATTGTCTGTATTTGAAATTTTCAGCATGAAAGGAATTCTGTCTTTTATTAGATAAGTTGTAGACACTCTGGAGGTCATTTGGACATAACATACGAGTGCTGTACAAGAATATAGTTAGACAGGAGTCTGTGCTTGATGTTCTTCTCTGTTTAGCTGGTGGGTGTTGGCTGATCCCGATGTGAGGGCCAGCCCGTGCTTCCTGCTGTCTGTAGACTACTGAACTCCACATTCTTAATGTTTTTTCCTACTTTACTCCCAACTTTCCCTTAAAAATTTTAAGGTAGTCCTTGACTCCCACAAATTACAATGTGAATACATGGTAAGAAACATAATTAATAATCTTCCTCCACCCTCTGTCACGCTGCACCCCTGTTCTTTATGGCTGAGACCTATCAACTTCTCATAGGTAATGATACTAACAGTGTGGACGGCATCGTTGAATACTTCCCATCTTGCTACGCATCTGTATGTATATTGAAATGTGTGCATTTTTAGCCCATTTTTCGATTTTCTAAAACTTGGATTATACCAACACAAGTTTACCTGTTTTTCCACTTAAAAAATCATTAGAGACCCTCTTTTTCATCAATAGGGTATTTTAAAATATGTGACTTTTTTTTTTTTTGAGACAAAGTCTCACTCTCTCCTCTGAGTGCCGTGGCATCATAACTCACAGCAACTTCAAACTCTTGGGCACAAGAGATCTGGTTACCTCAGCCTCTTAAGTAGCTGGGACTATAGGCAGCTGCCACAATGCCCCGCTATTTTTTTGAGATGGGATCTCTCTCTGTGAACTCAGGCAATCCATCCTTTTCAGCCCCCGAAGTGCTGGGATCATAGGCTTGAGCCACCGTGCCTGGCCAACTTTTGAAAAATTTTTAATTGATATATAAAAATTGCATATTCATACTGTGTACATCATGTTGTGAAATGTGTATATGCCCATCTATGGAGAAATAGCTAAATTAATCTAATCAGCTTAGGTGTTACCTCACGTATTTATCATTGTTTAGTGGTAAAACATATAAATCTACTAACTTAGCAATTTTCAAGAATAAGTAATGTTTTCTATTGATGGCTTCAAAATATTTCATAACACATAAGCTTACAAAATATTTCATAAACTTACTCTTTGTTTAAACTACTGGATTTTTTCATCCAAATATATATATTTGCAGTTCTTGGCCGGGGCTGGGTTTGAACCCACCCACAACCTCCAGCATATGGGGCTAGCGCCCCACTCCTTTGAACCACAGGCACCGCCCCACCCAATTTACAATATATTTTAACTGCTAGAAAATTATGTTGCAATAAACATACTTTTCCATGTATATTTAAGTACTAGTTTATATATGTAAATGGATATATGTATGTATACATTTTACAGTAGAAAAAAAAATGACATAGGGTGTTCAAAATATTTGCTTTTTCAAGAAAAATTCCCAATTTGTATTCCCAGCAGAATCTTTCCATATGTTATTTTCACTTGCTTCTCCTATTTTGCTAATCGTTCATATCCTTTTTTCTGTCTTTTCCTTATCAATCTCTGGGTGTTCTTGGCATATTTGGGACATTGCCCTTTTATAGTATATGTGTTATATTTTTTTAATCTCTCATTTCTCTGTTGGCATTGTTTATGCTGTGGATTTAAAGCCACAAAAGATCTCTTGGGACAGGATGGGTAAAAAGGCTGATAAAACCTATAAAACACTCAGTAACTTTTGATGTGCCTAATAACCCCATCTTCTCCCGTGTTCACATCCGCCCTGTGTCCTCACAGGAGATGGATGACTCTGGAACAGGCCTCTCCTGTCACCTGTAGGGCTTACCTTAATGTAATAAGGAAGCAAAGCACAGGTAAAAAACAGCTTTTTCAACCCGACAAATTGAAAACAGGAATGAGAGTGGTTGTTTGTCAAAATGAAGGCAGAGCCCATCTTTTAAAATATTTAAAGTAAGCACAAGCTGTAAAGGAGCCGAAAGGTAATATTAATAATAAATGTATCCTAAAAACAAGTTTAATTTCTCTGAGTAATGGAGTAGTTACTATTTTTTCACTGATGATTTTATCTAATTTATATGGTGTTCAGGTCTCAAAAAACCTTAAAGAAAGGTAAACTCCAATATTTATATTTAAGATTCCTGTTAATTAAATAGCCTTAGAATTCTGAGCGACTTCGAGTTCAGATTTACAGAGCGATGCCACTGAACACATATGCCCTCTGTGAATACTGTTTGACTATACAAATAAAACATCCTAGAAATTATAAAGGAATCTATGAAAGGAGAGAAATTTCATGCAGTCAGATTCCTTTAATCTACAGATAAAGAACTTGAAATCCAGGAAAATGGGTGACTTGCTGGGATCAGCCAATGAGTTTGTGGCAATGTCAAGACAAAGATAGACACCTTGCTTTTGGAGTCACTGCCCAGCATCACCTTAGTTAATTAAACAGCATGTGCCCCATGACTCTCTAAAGGACTGTGGGACATAGGGTAGGGAGAAGCTTGGGCTTGCTATTTGCTTTGTAGGAAGAACATACCCTGCCTTTGTGATTGATTCTTTGATAATCACCAGTGAGCTCTCAGAGGTGGCCCAACCTGAGGGCAGCCCAGCTTCTGGCCTGGTCAGTTCAGGGCTGAGTTGGGACTTCCGCATCCTCTCGTGATTCTTGCACTACTCATGGACAGCAGCCTCCGAATGAAGACGCTTGTGTAAAAAGAACTCGGAATCTCTATTATTGTTTCCATCTTGCAGTAATACTGGTTGTTATCATGGTTTATGAGTTTCGTAGACTTTTGCCATGGATATGACCATGGTTAACAATCATTTTCACCTCAGATAACATGGTCAAATGTCTTCTCTGGTATGCTCAGTGGTGGCCTACACCCAACTTGAACATTGATCTGAAACTATTTCTGGTCCAATAAAGTTTTTATCCATCTTATAAAATATGCCTTTCCTCTTTGCTGGCACCAGTCTTGGCACGTCTCAGATGCCTCAGACAGCTGCTCATGTCCATGCTCAATCGTGGGTTCCTTGGCCCCACTAGGAACTCTTCGGAAACTCTTCGGAGACTCTCACATAAGGAAAGGCAGCTATAAGCATTCTCTTTCCCTTATTTAAAAATAAGGAATTTAAGTCACTTCTATTGTATTTTTTAATTTAAATTACTAATATATTCCCATGGTTCAAAGACACTCAAAAGTATATGAGGAAAATTATGTAGGAAAAAACCTCCCTTCCAGCCTTTTCTTCTTTACACAGTAGACAAAGATACTAGTTATACTAGTTCCTTATGGATTCTTTCAGAGTTATTTTATACAAATATATATGCATATATCCGGTTACACACACACACATACACACACACATTTATTCTCCCACTTTTATTCACAGGTGATTCAATTCTGTACAAGCGATTCTATATTTTGAAATTTTTACTTTACGATACTGTGTATATTTAAAGTCTTTCCTTATCAATGTATCAATTAATTCTTTATTATTTTTGTGGCTGCAGAATCTTCCACGGCATGGATATATATGTTCAACCAGTTTCCTATTAATAAACATTTACCTATTCCTTTAAATATGTATCACAAAGTGATTGCAATAAGTAACTTTCTACATGGGTTATTTCATTCATATGGGCTAAATTCCTAGAAGTAGAATTGGTAGGTCATAGAGCACTATGCACTTGTTTTGATAGATATGGCCAAATTTCTCTATGTGTGAATAGTACTTGACAGATCACTGTATAGAACTTGCTTATTTCTTTAACAATCTGTGAAACTGAATATATGTGCTTTGGGGTTTGGTTTAGAAAAAAAATAATTCTCAGGTTAAAGGAAAGGTAAAATAATTGTAATAGTAATATCAGTAGAACCTCTGTAAGTTGACCACCCAAAGGACTGCAACAAACTAGTCAACACACAGAGGTGGTCAACATAAGGAACTAGGCCTACTGTACGGAGGCAATCAGCTATGAAGGTTCTACTGTATTTCCATGAGCTTAGTATATGCTAGGCATTGTTCTAAGAGAGCTACATTGATCTGTGGGTGAATATTTCTTCCCCTTCCTCATCTATCCCCCTAAGAGCTTTGAATCCTCTATAATCAGCCCCACATATTTTCCAGGGATCTTATAATGAAAAATAAAGTTTTGGGAGAACTTCACTGTCAGCTTTTCTCTTGCGGTTCTTTGAAAGAAGTCAGATTTGTTCTTTATGTGCACTCCACTGCCGACTTTCTCTCGGCCAGCTGGCCCTTTTTCTTGCTCTTCACCTTGCTCCCAGATATGGACTTCTCTGCATGTCCCCTCAGCTCACGGCCATGCTGGAGGGATGGGAGCACAAAGAGTTTTGTGAGTGGATTTTCTGTATTTCCCTGTAAAGTATGTCTTAGACCTGCTCTTATCAAGGAGCTAAGCTGTGGCCGATTTCTGTTTTAAGTGGAGAGTCAATTCTATGCACATTTGACTCTCTGCTCAGAGCTGGCTTTCTCGGTGAAACACTGCTGTAACCTCTCCGCGGCTTACTCTCGGGGACAAGCCCCAGTGGGCACCTGCACAGCATTTGCCCGTGTGAGGCTTTATTCTGAGAGCTTTGCAAACTGCACCTGGGGACACAAATTCTTATGGGCCTTCCCAGATTCCTCCATGACATCCTCCTCTTTCCCCATGCAACTTGCACCAGTCACCTCTCCATTTTGACACCTGGCCAAGGCGTGGGATATAGCTGCCAAAGCTCCTGCCAAGAGACCAGCTGATGTCACTGGTAGTAATAGGGAGTTAGTGCTCTATAATGAACATCAGCCTTGAAATCCAGAGGTTGAGAGGAGCTGACCAGCTAAATTCCCTTCCTTTCTTTTTGGCGGGTTGCTTCGGGATCTCTGCAGCTCCTCCCAGAGAGACCCTCTTCTGAGCTGCATGTGAAGCAGCCAGAGTGCTAATACCCCACTCGGCACTGTACTATACCTTCCTTCCCCTTTCACCCTCACTGGCCCTGTCTCAAGCTTGCAACTCTGACATAAACTACACTTACTGTTGTCTTTGTTTGAGGACCTTTCTGGAGGACCCCAGCTAAGATCTATACATAAACAAATTTGATCCTTAAAAGCTCTGTGAGGTAGCTCTGGTAGTGTTGGGTACGTGGCATGGATCCCCAGTGGCTGTTTGGGAAATGGAGAAACTGACTACTGAAACTGACTGCCAAGGGCTTGCTGTGTGAGCCTCACGTTCACTTCTCTGAAAAGTTTATGTTGGCCCACGTGCACAGCAACCCATGTGATCATCCTATTTTCTGGTCTAAGCACAGCCTGCCATGTGATGTGACGTCTCCCTGTCTTTCCTGTGCCAGATGAAAAGTGACCCAGGAAATCTGAGCTATGTGGTTGTAGCGCATACATATTGCATTATTAACATGAGCGGAGGAAAGGAAAAAGGCCTGACAGGATTTTTTTAACAGAGCTTTTTGTCAGAATAAGGTTGACTCCCTCGTTTGACCTTCAACTCCCCAGAAGCCCAGGCTTAACTGCTGTGATTTACTCCCATAATAAGGTGATCGATTAACGTGAAAGTCTGGCTTTATGAGGCCTGTCCTCGAATGGTGTTGAGGACGGCCGGAGTGACAGAGTTATACTACCACTACTTTAAAAAAGGTCACTGGAGAAGAACACAGACAGCAGAAATGATGCTCCCCACACCCAGAACCTCTCTGTAGAGCAGAGAGAGACGGTTGAGCATAACATCTCTTGGGGGCTGGTGCAGCCGTTGTGTAGGACAGACAGCTTGATGTGTCGCTCTATAGGTTGTCAAATATTGTGCTGCTAGAGCCCCATCACTGAGGCACTATCCTTGCGATTAAATGAGAAGGCCCTGGAGAAGTCTCACATATCTACGGCGTGGAATTTATTTAACTATAATTATGGTCTGTCATTAACTGTTTCATCATCCACATGACCAGCTTCCCTGGGGTCAAAGTTCAAAATGACCATTCTTTTACTTAAACATTTTTTTTTTTAAAAGAGTTTCACTCTGTTGCCATAGACTACAGTGCAATGGCATCAGCCTTACTCAGAGCAGCCTCAGACTTTTGGGCTTAAGTGATCCTCCTGCCTCAGCCTCTTGAGTAGCTGGGACGATAGGCCCCCGCCACAACACACAACTCATTTTTCTATTTTCAGTAGAAAGAGGATATTGTCCTTGCTTAGGCTAGTCTCAGAACTCCTGAGCTCATTCAAGTGATCCTGCCACCTTGGCCTCCCAGAGTGCTAGGATGACAGGTGTGAGCCACCAAGCCAGGCCAAAATGACTAGACTCCAGACTTGAATCTGGAGTTCATCCTTCACAGACCACTGAGAAGAGTGCCTACCTGATAATGGACTTGGCAATGGCTAGCTCAGCAGGTAATGTTTTCTGACCAATGTCAGTGTGCTGAGACTTATCTATTCTTAAGGGAATAGAGGAGCTTAAGATGTTCCCCAAGAAACTTGTACTGCTTACAAGTCACATGTGTTGTGCTTTGTTTCTTTTTCTCTTCATACCAGAGAGACTTCAGGTGTGTCTGGAAGAGCAGCCTGCTTGCTATTGGCATCTGAGTGTAGTATGTGGGTGTGTGGCCACTGAGAATAGGTGCTTGCTTTCTAAAGCTGGTGGCTCTCCCGACATCCAAGATCCTCCCAGATTCTGTGGCCTTGCCAGGACCATTGTTTGTCGTTTGTTTAGTTTTTATCTTTGTGACATAATATGGCAAAGCACAAGACCACAGCTGTGCCACTTCCCAAATCCTTTCATATTTAGACTCAATTTTTATCTGATGAGGAGAAATTCATCAGGAAACGTCATGTCTCCTGGATATGATTAGCAGAGCCAAATGGGATGGCAATGTCACCTGGCTTTTAACGAGGCTTAAATACTGAAAGGCCAGTTTGCAAGCCTCACATATTTCATCGCTAACACCAAGCTGGAAAGAAGTTGAAATATTTTGATCACTGGGTATGGGCATTTGTGGCAGATGGTCTCTTCAGCAGTATTCTAGTGGGGGGAGGGGGTCAGTGGGGGACACAGGAGGGTATCCAAGTAGAATATATAAAGTCACAGAGATAGAAACTTGGCCTCGTTTCACAAGGCTTTGTGCCAAACTTTGGGACATCCTTGCGTCTCCAATCAAGCAGGGAGAGGTTCCCATTCTGAGCAGAATGACAGGGATGACAGTTCACTTAAACAGTCTGCTGGGAGCATTTGCTGAGCTGGAAATCCAGGACCCAGGGACCCTGAACAGGATGGGGAAAGGTGGGTGCCTGTGTCATTGGTCATGAAGCAGTGGGCTTCCATATGGGCCTGCACAACCGTTGGAAGGAAGAAGGTTGTCAGAAGCACGTGTCTATGTAAAGGCTTTATGAAATGCAGCCAAGAAAAGAGCTGAATCATCTGACTTCACCTTAGGTGACTTTGCACAGGACTGAAGTCCCCGGCAAAGCTCCATGTCCTTAAGACCTAAATGCTGCCGGCTAGCTGGCTGGCTGGCTGGCTGGAGCCCAGAAGCTGAGCTGCCTTGGAGATTGGGCCCCACCCTACTCTCACCAAACAACCATTATGATAATGCAAATGTACTCAGAAAAAGCATGGGTCACCACAAGCTACAAAGTCGAGCCAGGGCTCTCTGAGGTCACAAGACTCTGCCAATTCCAGCTCAGTTGGGTTTTCTGTCTTGATATTATTTATTTATTTGCCCAGAAACAGCAGCTTTACTATGAAAACTCTTGGGTAGAAGCAAGCAAATCATTTCTCCCCAAAGCCCCATTAATACAGAAGTTGATACTGGAGGGAAGGCCAGGAAGGATGTCAGTGCCATTGTCAGGGACCACTATTGTCCCTGGGGCCTCCTGGTTGAAAACATCTTTCCAGGTCAGCATCAGTCATTACTGGACTTGCACTGTCCTCTGTTGGCTCAGCCAGGAGAGGCTCAGATGAGGTCGCTCCAAAGGCAGGCTTATGACCCACAGCACAGTTAGTGCCTACCTGATTACTGACTTGATGGTAGCTAGCTCAGGAGATAATGTTTTCTGAGTAACGTTGGTGTGCCGAGACTTTCCTCATCTTAGGGGAATAGAGGGGAGGAAGCTGTCCCCCAAGACGCATACTGCTTATAAGTTACACACATTGTGATATGTTCCTTTTTTCCCTTATAAAACGATTTACTTAATGCCCAAGGTAATTATCCAGACCAGTGGTTTAGGACGCCTGACTTACAGTACTATTCACCTTAACTATACATAAAAGTGGCAGTAAGAGCAGACAGAGCAGAGAATGAGGGTTTTTTCCTTTGGTACACACATATAAATAAACGAAGGATGACCTACAATGTAAGCTCATGAAGTACTCTGTGTGCATTTTTATAATTTTTCTTTGCCACAAATGTGGATGCCTCCATTTTAAAGATGTGGAAACTCAAGTTAAAAAGGTGAAGTGGTCAGAATGGCTGCTGCTGCTCCAGCTACCTCATGCTTATTCAAGAGGGAAAGTGCTGCACAAACCCAGTGTGTTTCTTCCCTTTACACAAGAGGGGAAATCCCCAGAGGAAAACTTTAGCAAATGGACACTTAACGCCACATAGGCTGGCTACCTGATCAGTGCCGAGAGCCAGGGACCTGGGAAAGAAGTCTCTGACATTCTAATGAATGGAAGTCAACTGTCATCCCTGTCATTCTGCTCAGAATGGGAACCTCTCCCTGCTTGACAAAGTCCAGGTGGCAGTTGAGGGGGCCTTCTGCTGGGGCTGCAAACCAGTGCCTCCCATGTGCTGCCCCTCCCACAAGACACAAAACTCTGAGAGTGAGGCCCCTGTCTTGCTCGCGCCGAGTTCCCAGGATGCGATATGTAGGAGACTGTGTTTCTGAATAAATTATTTTTTTAGGGGTGAAAAAATGAAATTAAAAGGTCAAGTGCTTTTCCCAAAGGGAGAACTAGGACAGAAATCCAGGGTGTCTAGCTGTCTTATTCCCTTTTTCACGGCTTCCTCACTTATGTAGAAACAGTGTGAAGTGAGCACAGCACTGTGAAACCTGTAGAACATTCAAAGGGGAAATAGCCTAGTAAAAAATGCGGCTAATTCCCCCCCACCTTTCCCTTTGAGGAAGAAGGGATTTAGCTCAGGAAAAGCTGTACCAGCCGGAATGAATATAATCCAAAAGGGAAAGGCCCTTCCTGCCCGGCCTCCTCCATTCAGCAGCAGAGAGTGACTGGGGAAATGGGATTCCTGCACATATCGGGCACAGAATGTTGAAACCAAGTTTCATCCCTCCCTGTGCTTGTGCAGCTTAGGTCCTGGGTGGGAACTGGGACAGGAGCTTTGAGCTTTTCTGTCCTTCCTAAAATTTCCAATCAAAGTTTTGCTAGAAAACTGCAAAAGGGCACATAAAATGTTGAAAGCTGTCTTTTATTTTTTTTTTTGAACATTTTGCATAATCTCAGACACACAGAAAAGTCACATGTGTGGCATACAGAACTCCAGTTCATATTTCACCCCGATGTTAATTTCTACTGCATTTTCTTTTCCTATAAGTGTACAGATGTGTAGACACACACCCCGTTCAGGTTTTTTCTGAACGTTCAGAGAGCAGTTACTGATACAGTGACTTTCTATCTCCAGATAATTCACTACGTGTTTCCTAAAACAGAACATTCTCTTACATAACCACAGTGTAAATATTCAAATCAGAAATGAATTTGAATTCACTCCAGAGCCAAACTCTTGGCTTCAAACAATACTCCTACCTCAGCCTATTAGGTAGTCGGGACTACAGGTGGATACCACCGTGCCTGGCTTTTTGGGTCATTGTTAATATGGAAGAATGTCTCAGTCTTTTTATGGCCTTGATGACCTTGATACTTTAAAGAATTATAGGTCAGTTACTTTGTAGACTACTTCTCAGTATGCACTTTTCTGATGTCTCATATTGATATTCAGATAATGAATTTGGCAGGAAAACCACAGAGGCACAATATCAGGAAAGGCAATAATAGCCCTTTGTCCTGTCACCAGGTATGGTAACTTTGATTACTTAGTATCTACCAGGTTTTCCTATAATTAAGTTACTGTTTTAACCTCTGCTTTTAATAAGTATCTTCAGAGGAGATAATTAGAGATTATGTAATTATCTCAGGATTCCTCAAACTTTTACCTGTAATTTGAACATATGCAGTGATGCTTGCTGGAATCAACTATTTACATGGTAGTTTCTTGGTGATTTCATGGTGATTCTTGGTAGTTTCATGGTGACTTTCTCAATATGTTATTTCTTCTACGTTTATTGGTTTGGTTTGCTATTATAAGAAAGAACTTTTTCTTCTTTTTAAAACATTTGTATCAGAACAGACTCAGATTCCTATTTTATTCAATGTGTTATAATCTTTTATTATCATTATCTGTTTTTGTGGTCAAATAAAAGGAAATCCTGTTGATAATGCTTAGACTTGGCTGGTGGTAGTTTCTTAAAGCTGGCTTTGACATGCCTCCATCATTCTATCAGCATTCTCCTCTTTTCTGGGACAAGCTGACCCAGGCTCACCTCACATGTTCTTTCTTAAAGCTGGCTTTGACATGCCTCCATCATTCTATCAGCATTCTCCTCTTTTCTGGGATAAGCTGACCCAGGCTCACCTCACATGTTCCTAGCACCAGCCTTAGAATCAGCCATTTCTCAAAAAACCCTGGTTTCTTTTGTACATGGGATTTAGAAACCAAGAGCTGCACACTAGGTGTGCTTGTGGCTACTGGGGCATTATTAATTCTTGGTTCTTTCAGTGGACAGAGATAAGACAGGAATATGTGAGTCTATGTATGTCCTATGTACATAAACTCCGTAAGCTTTTACGGGGTTTCCTGTTAAATACCATAGCTTTTTGTTTTAGCTTTGCCTTTAGAATATTTGTAATTTCCTTCTCCAATAGTGAGATATAAGTCTCTTATTATCCACAATACATTTGCTTATTTGCTCAATCCTAAAATACCCAGAAAGCATCATAATTGCTTACCTAGAGTTCCATGAAAAAGAAGCCTAATACCAGAGTTCATTATTTGCTTAGTCCCTTCTCTCTTTTGCCTAAAGACGTACAGTTGAAACAATACATTCAGAACTAATTTATAGGAGGTTTTTTCCTCTTCAGTGAACGTATGTTATTCATTTAAAATATATTTCCGGTTTATTTTTTCTTTATATTTCCTTTTAGGTATTTATCTTAATCCAAAATCAGAAATGTACAAAGTACAGTAAGTCCCAGGTTGTTCGTTTCTAGTTTATCTTTTCTGTCTTTCTTTTTGAACAAAGGAGAAGACACATTTGTCTCGTACACACACATACACACATACACACACATATGGGGGGTGTCAAAACCTACACATGCATCTTCAGAAATGAAAAATAGGTATCAAATTTGTAGTACTCGAGTCACATTGGACTTCTGCAATTATAAGAGGTGCTCAACATGCCTGGCAGTCATCTTTTTATATTGGTATATATTGAGTATTACAATTTTAATACAGTTTTTTCCTTTCTTAAATTGTGTATACTTTTTTTGGCACTGTCTTTGTGTGTGTGTGTGCTCTACATATACATGTATATATTCTTGTACATTTTCTTTTTCACACAAACAAGTATGGTATACATACTCTTTGTACTTCACTCTTTCTACTTAATAATCTGCCATATAAATTATTAATACCTGCTATCAATTCATAGTGATCTTCCTTATTTTCTTTTACACTGGTAGTGTTCCATTGTTCAAAAAGACAAATGCTTGTTGGACCATACTCCTTTTTTGAAAATTTTTAATTGTCTAATAATAATTATACATATCCATGGGGTACAGAGTGATACCTTGATACATACAATATGATGATCAGATCATGATAATGAGCACATCCACCATCGTAAATGTTTATTATTTCTTGGTGCTGGGAATATTCAATAGCTTGTGTCCTTTAAGCTGTTTGAAGCTATATGACATGTTACTATGAACTGCACTCATCCTGATGTGTAAGCCGCTCTTCTTTCATCAATTAAGTTGTTTTTAATCTCTTTCAATTAAAAATAATGCAGTAACAAATAATCCTCTACACATCTATTTTCATATTGTTAGAAGTAGATCCTTAGGTTAATTTCTAAGAGAAAGATTGCAAGGTCAAAAACCAAACACATATGGTGTTTGTCCAGCTGTTACCAAATTACCCTTCCTAAGGGCCAGATCAATTTGCATTCATCTCAGCAATGTATGAGAGTTCTGGCTTCCCCACAGTTTTGCTGAAACAGTATATTATTATACTTTAAATAACTATACTAGTGACATGCTGTGTAATTTTCATTTGCATTTACCTTATTATGAAAATGGTTGAACATCTTTTTATATGCTTAAATGCTATCTTTATATATATTGTTCCTGCAAACTGCCTATTCATATTTTACTCACTTATACATATTTTTTATCTTTCCTTAATATTTGAGAGTTCTTTAAATGTTAGGCATCTTTGATCTGTGATACATATTTTTTACAAATCGGTCAGATGTCCTGTGTCTACTTAGCCTGCACAAAGAAAGGGTACTCTGTCAATTTTAAAGAATAAACACTTCCTTTCAATCTTGTTTAAACTATTTGTTTGCTAAGTAATCGATTTCACCACATATATTCTAAAGGTAACTTCAACAAGGATTTGAACTGATGAGGTTTTACAGAGAGGGAAACAGCTCTCCTTGATTATTTGTCCTTTTTGAATTCTAAAAGTAAAGAGAAATGTCAATAGTAAAAGCACAAATAAGTAAATGTCTCAAATTAAAAGGCTGCCTATTTCTTACCCCACTTCCCTTATTTTATTGCTCTTCACCTTTAGTATCAATTCTCTTTAGACCAAGAACACTATATAAACGTTTAATTTTTTTTTTTTTGAGACAGCATCTCTCCCACTCAGTCACCCCTTGATAGAGTGCGGTGGCATCACAGCTCACAGCAACCTCAAACTCTTGGGTTCAAGTGATCCTCTCCTGGAGCCTCCAGAGTAGCTGGGACTACAGGCTCCCACCACCACACCTGGCTATTATTTTAGAGACCGGGTCTTGCTAAAATAAAGGGTGGTCTCAAACTCCTAAGCTCCAGTGATCCACCTGCCTGGGCCTCCCAGAGTACTAGGATTACAGGCGTGAGCTACCGTGCCGTCCTAAAGGTTTACATCAACCAACACATCCTGCTTTGTTGCTCTCTTAATATTCCTCTGCCTGTTTTTTAGAAAGTGTTACAAGTTTGTTTCTTTGCCTTCCTTTTCGTTAGGTTCTTGCACATTTCCGGGATTTTGTTTGTGCTTCTGGTCCCGAATGTTCAAATGACTGCTTTCCCATGCTCTGCCAGTCCCTTTTGTGAGATGTTTAAAACATTCTTCTGCCTTGGATGACTGTTTTTCATTTGGTTAGTGAAGTGCTACTAAGGGCCTGAGTCCATGTGGTATTTAGAAAAGTGTGAAGCATTCATTAGGGGAGCTCTGGGAAATGAGCTCTGTTTGAGCATTGTTAGGGGGCTCTGTAAGTGGCCTTGGGGTGCAGGTGCGGGCACCGGGCAGAAGCGCAGAGCGAACCCAAGGCTGCCGTCCTTTGCGAGCGGAGCCCTTGTTTCTCTCTAATGCATCCGATGAAGGTCACTTTGAGAGGAATTGGGAGCCGCTCCCTCGCTGCTTCCTGTTTCCCACTTCTCACTCCAGCCTGTCATCCACACCTGCACACCTGACTCAGTAAACACGAAGGAGGGACGCGAAGGGATCAAGAGCATGTTCTGAAATGACTGGAAAAGGAAAAGAGAACTCCAGGCTGGAGGGAGGTGGGAGGTGGAATGCGAACGCTCTGCTCTTAATACTCACGGTAAGAAGAGCTGGGACAGTGACGAAGAAGCAAGGTTGTGGGAATTAGGGTTTGCGGTGGAAAGGGGTAGGCGCAGTCATAAAAATAGAGTAGTTAAAGACAAAGCCTGTATTTCCAACAGCCCCACAGGGCGGTATTGCGCAGAGCACGTTTTGAGGGTTTCTCTGCTCATTCCAATCCTCCTGCTTTCTTTTAGAATTGATGTATCAGAAGGAAACTAACAGGACCTGGGTTGCTTAAAGGGCCGTGATCTAGGGATTACTGTAAGTATTGGTGCAGAGCCAAGTTTTATCCTTTTTTACTGGTGATTCAAAACTAAGGAAACTCTGTGATTTGGAAGGAAACATAAAAGGTAAGTGACGGAGAACCTATGAAAATACGAGTAGCCTGTGTTCCCGAGCTCTTCCTGGCTGGGCTTCCTATGCATGGGACAGAGAACAACAACACAGCTCAATGATTTTGATGAATTTAGCTTTTAAGTAAATCTGTAGACATAGACCTGAAATATGGTTATGAAAAGAAGAACAAACTAGAAGTGTTTTACAACTTAGTTGCAGCCTTACTTCATAATAATCTCTCTTTTTAATTCTTAACCTCACAATGTTTATACTGATCTTCATCTGTTTTGGTGCAGAAACCTAAGAATGTCCAAGACTTTTAATGAATTTACATAATTATTAATAGGAATTCAAGTCACAGCAAGTTAGCCTCTCACAAGCCACAGACAGGGTTAGGTGTGGTGTGGCGCACGAGGAGAACCAGGATGTGGTCTCAGTTCTGACAATGTCATCCTCGGGTTAGGGATAGCAATCTCGAAGTTGTTAAAACTGTATTAAAATTGTAATACTCAAGTCACATTTGACTTCTACAATTATAAGAGATGGATAAAATATACAAAATAACAGACATTATCAGTATATACCAGACATTACAATTTTAGTAGTTTTTTCCTTTCTTTGTATATACATTTTTTGGCGCTCTTTGTATATGGAAGAAAATTGACTAAATACAGGTAAGAAGAAATACAAAATAAAAATAATTCACAAAATTAAACACTCTGATAGCCTTTCATGCAGCCTATTTTCCTGAATACGTATAAATGTACATATCAACACAAATATTGAACCATTTATTTAATAATATGTGTCTGTCGTTCTATCTTCTCCCCACCTCTTCATTCTCTCTCTTCCCCGTGCACCTGCTCTGTCAGTCCCTTTTGAGTCACATTGGACTTCTGCATAATATGAAGAATAATATGTCTTGGTGTTATTATTCTATTATTTCAATAGAAATAATTATTTTTAATTGTTATTTTATCATAATAAAATGTTTAAAACTATTTAATCAACATTGAGATCTATATTGCTGTAGTTTTTAAAATACCTTTATAACGTGTCTGTAATTTATTGGTGTTTACTATCCACCACGCACTTCACTAAGCAGCAAGTTTATTAGGCAGTCTCAACTCATTGGGTCTTAACACGGAGCAAATTTGTTTTTCTGCACTTGTTTTCTTCAGCCTTGCTATGTTGGCTCTTGGCTCTCTGCTGTACAGCAGTTTCGTGGATGACATCTAAAGAAAATTCCACCACTTTCTCATTATTTTTGATGATGAAACAGTTGTCAAGTTTAAAATTCAAATGAGCATAGGAGCATTCTTCAGACAGTCCCATAGAAACTTCCCCATCTTAGCATTCCCTGATGTAGGCGAGCACAAGATTGAATTTGGTTAAGTAACTTCTGGCTCCCTCAGTTCCCCGGCATCATTCAGAGTCTTTGAGCATAGGGCAGCACTCTAGGGCAGGGACCTAGCAAGACAGCAGCTCAAGCCTGGCCATGTCCAGCACTGCTTCTTGGCATGTGGAAACTTAGCTGTCTGAGCCTTGCCCCGTGCAGGGTGTGCAGACTACCCTGTAAGGTGGCCCATCTCTGTCTACTCTACTCCCTCTCCCTAGTCTCTTCTTTCTTCTCCCAGATGGTTACAAACTGACCCAACATTTAGCTACCTGACATGCCAATGACACGTTCTTGCAGGGATCTCTAATCTTTTCAAGCGATTCATTCAGGTACCTACCTAGTGAACTCCTGCCCACCTTAGTTAAAGCATGCCAGTGGAGGGAGGGACACATGGTCATGTCTCCTCACCTCCATGAGCTGAAAGCTCATTTCTCTGAAGACTTCTTCCTCTTTTTCTGAGGTCACTTGCTTTTTGTTCGTGTAAACTTGAGTTTATGTAGATGGTCTGGGCAAGTGTTAATCAAACCTTAGCATGCCAGGGAGTCACCCAGGAGCTTGTTAAAATGATTCTAACTCTGTACTCTTGAGGTGGGGGCCTGAAATTCTGCATTTCTAACAGGCGATGTTGCTGCAGCTGACTTACAGACCACATGGTGGTGAGCAGGTGTCTAGAAATTATGGTTGCTTATGGTCAGTCTGTCTTTGCCCCTTTTTATGAGCCCTCGAGGGCCCCATAAGAATCAGCACAATTACTGACTATTCTCCTATAAAGATGAGGTTCTAAGTCTTGGTCCCTGGATTTGAGCTTTATTGTCAATTTCAGATGGACACGAAAAGTTTCTTTCAGTATCTTTTATCACATGTACGTGTATTATCTTACTTCACCGCTAGATAAACATCAGTACTATCTCTGTTTTACCAGTGGAAAAATTGAGGTTTCAAAAAGTTAAATTGCTCAGTCAAGGTTATATATCTTACATGTACCAATCCCAAGAAAAAAAACCAGTTCTGTTCAATCTCTCTTTAACCATTTTCCCCTGAAGTTTCTTTCTTTGTTTCTTTTTTTTTGAGACAGAGTCTCACTATGTCACCCTCAGTAGAGTGCTGTGGTATCACAGCTCACAGCAACCTCAAAGTTTTGGGCTTAAGGGATTCTATTGCCTCAGCCTTAGGAGTAGCTGAGACTACAGGTGCTGCCACAATGCCCAGCTACTTTTTTTGTTGTTGTCATTGTTGTTTAGCAGGCCCTGGGCTGGGTTCAAACCCACCAACCCTGGGCTACAGGTGCCAAACTGCTGGGCTACAGGTGCTGAGCCTTTCCAGAAGTTTCTTTATAGTGCAACAATATCTCTTCCCTAGGCCAATTTTCACAAAAATTGCAATGGAATTTTTTTGCTATAATAACATATCTTCTTAGTAAAGTATCCCAAGAATGAAAAAAGAAAATATCCAATGTAATTGATACTACTATGACATCAATATATAACTACCTACATACTCAGATGAATGGCAAACCATAACGGTAGTCCAGAAAGTAGAAAAAAAGAGGAGAGAGAAGGGTGGGGAGAGGGGATATGGGAGAAGGGAGGGTAGTCTGGGGATCTCATCTAATGTGTATGATGCAATGGTACATTTCAAAACTATTAAGAAATGAGCATAATTGTGATAGATGTGTTACTTGGTTCGATGTAAACATTTCACATTGTATATCGAAGCAGTACCCTGAACCCCATTAATGCATCAATGTACAACGTTATGATTTAATAAAAATAATTAATTATAAAAAAATGTCTTTTTAGTAACTCTAAAAAAAATAACAATACTAATAACTTAAGTTTATTAAGCATTATTAAATGCCACCAGGCTTAGTCCTAGGAATTCACCTGCGTTATCTTGTTAATTTTCATACCTACTCAAAGAGATAAGTACTAGTTTAACTTAGACACAGAAAAGTTAGGAAAGTGAAAAAGCTGGCATTGGCTGCTTCATGCCAAAGCCCAAGATGGTAACTGTAACTCTCTGTTGTGGTATATATTCATATAGCAGTATCGTTTTGGTTTTAATCCCAGAAAAATTGAGATAATTCCAGTGGGCTACAGAAAGAAGTAAAAATAGAGAGATGAATGTTTATAAGATGATTCTGCAAGTTGTCATAAAGAGATTTTCCCCCAAATTATTTGGAGTTTGCAATAAATGTCCTACACACATTCACCGAGATGCAGTGATAATTTGTTAGGTCTGAGCTGAATTGTTACAGGGACTTAAGAGTGTGTCATGTCATGAGTTGAATTTCCTGGAAGTTGACATTTCTGGGTCTCTTGCTAATTTGTAGTGTGAGTTGGAATTTGCCACCTATAAAATTGTACAGTTTCAGTTGTAAATTGTAGAAAATTATCACAGAATTAAAGATCTGGATATTCTGATGACCCGGAAATATGAAGCACAGAAAGTCTCAGTGACTTTTACAGGGAGACCAGGATGTAGTTACAGGCTTAACCTGGAATCTAAATCTCCTGGAATGCACTCCATTCTTTATTCAACCAGGCTATGTTTCTTTTTTCTTTGCAACAGGCTCTGGAAAAATGTGCTGTTTCAGAAGCTGGTTTCTGTAACATGTTATCAGCCTTCAAGAGAATAAACGTTAGGTCTCTGTATTGTGGTTTGCACACCAACACTAGCTTCTATTCTCTGGGCCCAACTTGTTGCCTGTATCGAATTTCTTTGAAGACATCAGGAGACCTGACATAGGGCATAGGGACTCCTGGAAATGTAAGCCCCCTCTGCTGTGTCTCTACACACTTGTGACCGGGCATCCTTTTGCCTTTAATGAGATTTTGCAATGACAGGATTGGAACAGATTGCTGGCATTATGGCAGCCAGGATATTGTCAGGAGGAACTTGGCAGTGCACATAGGTGTTATGATGCTGGCTCTTTGCTCAAGGGCAAGAATATTAAAGGGAAAATTAGAGATAAAACAGAGAGTGAGAGGTAATGGCAGAAAAGTTCAGAAGATGAAACAAGTAGCGGTAAATATGTAGAAAATTATTTGAGGTTTTATACACTTTTAAGTCCTTGGTGACTGAAGTCATAGCCAAGAATTGCTTCAGTGATATTCCTTCATAAATCTGCATAATAATCTCTCAGGGGGGCTTTGGTGAAATTACAAGTATTCATTTACTAAATTGGGTTCAGTGTCTGTATCATGCATGCCATATGAATATTCAGCGCAGTGAATTCTTCCCAAGCTATGTTGAAGTTAACACATAAGCTGAATATAACTCAAGTAGAACTCAAAATTGCACGCTTATTTTAACCTAACGGAGGTCCTAGTGTCTTAAAGAATTGGACTCCCAATATGTCAATTAAAACTCATTCTAATAAAACCAAATGTAAAGCTTTTTCAGTATTTGTATCTGATTTTTGGCATTAAGTAGTTTTCTTTATAACAGAGGATTAGGATAATAATGCACAGGGCTGTGAATGGTTCCTAAGAACACAGTGGCAGCTGCCAAGCAGATTCAGGAAGAATGTTTAATTACAATGCGCAGTAATAACAACAAAGAAAAAGTTCAATGAGAAGAAATGACTCTATTATAACACAGCAGTCTGTGCTGAGTGGAGGAGGTAGAGGAGACTTAGACATTGGCCCTGGCTGTAGCTGCCTCGCAGCTGATGGGCATTTTAGCTCAGAACTTGGGCATTTTTATTCTTAAAGCAATTCAGTTTGCTTTCTAAGTTAAAGAAACAGAATTATTTTTATTTCCCAAAATGCAGTTTTTCCAGAAACGAAAATTATTGATTGTTTCAAGTTCTACACTTAACTGGGAGTCAGGCAGCCTGAGTCTTGTGCAAGACTCTATGACAAACCAAGTATGGAACCTCAAACAGCTAATTAGTTTCTCTGAGCCTCTTTCAACTACTATGATATTTTCCATGATATTCTAACGATTAATGTCTATTTTGAAAATGTTCCTTTGAAAATATTCTTGGTCATAATATCGTATGTCACTCGAAAGTATAATATGACTGTAGATCGACAGTAAGTGGTCAAATGTCGTACGTGAAGATTTATTGATGGTGATTTTTCATTCTTATTATATGGACGGTATTATGCCAAATGTGCTTCATGCGCACAAAGCCAGCCCTGAAGGTAGCTTTCTTAAAACCTTCACTTTATAGATAGAGAAATTGAAGCCCCAAAAGGTTAAGAAACTTGCTCAACATCTTGTTGTTGGTAAGTAGCAAAACTGAGTTTCCAACTCAAGTCTCTTTAACCGCAATAACCATACCTTTTACCATCTGCACCTTCCTCCTTTTGGACAACTTCTGAATGTGTACTAAGCTTTTCATGTCCATCCCTAGTGTGTGCTGAGGAAATTTGGTTTGAGTTCTTAATTGAATGGGTTACCCATTTAAAGAGATCTTTAATCTCTTAGATTAAAGGGGGAATAGGCTTGCTGGAAGGATAAACCCTTGAGTTTCAAAGGAGCTGAAAGAGAGGTATGGGTTCATTATCATGCTTGGTGAGAGGAAGGTCAGTTTTCTCCTACTTTTAACACTATTACTTTCAGATCTCTGTTGGCCTGGGGCAAATATGATAAAGAAGTGTGCAAATGGGCAAATGGCACTTGGAAAAACAGTGATGGCTGTGTATTGCAGACACAAAACAGGGAAGGAGTCACTTGGCTCATATGGGCATCACCAGTGGGAAAAAATATTGAAAGCTAATGCAAAGATTTGGGGAAGGGTAAATCAGATAAAAAGACTTATTTTTAAAATTTATTTTGGAAAATTTAAGTGTTTTTTGTTATATGGATGAACTATCATGCTGAAGTCAGACCTTTCAGACCACCAGTCACCAGAATTGTAACAGAGGGAATGGCCTGGAAAACAACAAAAACAAAAACTAAAACTAAAAAACAGCAAAAAATGTTTTCTGCCTCCTTAAAACTTCCCATACTCTTTTTGGAAACTGAGACCAGCACTGCTGTTCCAGCTTTGGTCAGGAGGGGCAGGGGAATGTCTTTTGTTCTTTGTGCTATAGGAAATGGTTCAGCTGCCCTATCCAGATGGAGAGGAAGGCCCAGAGCCTGGCCAGAGGAGGCCTGAGTGGGTCTCTGGCCTCCTCCCGGAATTGTCCTCTGAAGTCTCAGACTGTCTTCAGGGAACCACTGACTGCAGTTAAATGACAAGAACTGAGGGCCCTCTCTGTAAAAGCTCTGTTTCTGTTTACGTATGGGAAATTTGGTCTTTGAGATGACAGTCCTCCATTTTTCTACCTTTGCTGGCAAAGTAATAAACTTCTCTTTCCTTCTCTTCCACCACTTGTCCTTGTTCTTCTGAAGTGGGTTTATGGACTAGTGCTGAGCTTTCAATAACAGAATAGTGTACATTGTACTTGATAGGAATATTTTTATCCCTCCCCCCTCCCCTTCTTACTTTCCAATGTCCATTATAGTTCTTTACGATAGTGAGAAGGGATACCCAGAAAAAGTGAGGTCTAAGAGAACAGAGGTCTTCTCAAGGAGACCCCAAGGATACACCTATGAGGTTGTCCCCATGATTACTCAGCTCTTAGTAATTTGTAGAAACTTAACTTCCTGGAACCTGGAAACTAATGCTTGCTTCTGCTTCTGTAAAAGTCCAAAGTTCTGTGAAAGCCAAAGCCCGCTTCTCCAGTTTGATTCAGTCTCACCAGTGAGAAAGGTACCTGTGGGCTGGAACTTTCTGACTAGGGAGAAAAAGGAGAAGACTGAGCCAGTGGGGTGGGGATCATGGCCATTTTGAATTCTTCTGGGCTATTGCTCTGATGGCTGAAATAAAGCTCTTCCTCTTTTTTTTGAGACAGAGTTTCACTTTGTCACCCTTGGTAGAGTGCCGTGGTTTTACACATCACAGCTCACAGCAACCTCCAACTCTTGGGCTTAAGCAGTTCTCTTGCCTCAGCCTCCCAAGCAGCTGGGACTACAGGTGTCCCCATCACAATGCCAGGCTATTTTTTGTTGTAGTTGTCATTGTTGTTTTAGCAGGCCTGGTCCAGATTTGAACCTGCCATCCTTGGTGTATGTAGCTGGTGCTGTAACCACAGTGCTATGGGTGCCAAGCCAAAACTCTTCCTCTTTTAAACATGGTGTTTGGGTGTTCCTTTTCTCTACTGGACCTCATCTTTCTGCAACAATAATATGCATGGATTAGAACACATAGAGAGCTTGCTGGTAGGGAATTGGGTGTGGAGTTGTCTTAATGATATAAGACAAGCCAAGTCTGGGGAAAGGAATTTAGTGGTGGCTATTAAACACATGAATAAAATATCTGGAAGGAGATTCATCAATCTCTGGTGATGAGATGTCAAGATACAGTTGTCATAGGGCAAGCCTCTCCATGGGGATATTTGTTCTTGGAGAGATCCCAGAGAGAAACTATTAATTTGTGCCGAAGTCAGCATTAAGGTTGCAGGAACTTCCATCAAAAATAAAATAAGATTTCTCAAACATGAAATTAGAGAAAATTTACTTGTCTATGAAAAAGTTCAAATTTAGACCATTATATCCCATCAAACATGATAATCAGCTATAATGAAAATAGCTGTAACTTGCCAGAGAAAACTATAGACAAGAAATAATAAAATGGCCTTTAGGGATTCTTATAACTGGGGAGAAGACTGAGAGTATTTGAAGAGGTAAGTCTAGTGACCTATAGAATGTAATTAATCATGTTAGGAAGAAACCTTAGCAACTGGCCTGAAGCACTTAGGGGAGGCCAAAGAGGTCAGGAAAAAATCGAGTTGACATGAGTTTCTCCTTGGATATTTGTTACCAACATACCCCGGAAGGATCAGCATCATTGTTGAGCTACCATAAAAATAAAGTAAAAAGATATTTTTCTTAAATTCATAAAATTCAAGAATTCAAGGGAAGATCTTCCTATATTCATAGTATGAGTAAAGAAGCCTCATGCCCAGGAAGCTGCCCATATCATATATTTAGAAGAAAAAAAAATTAATAAAAAGCATTCTAATGCCAATACATTTTGCCCATCTCTGTTTTTGTTAAAATTGTGAGTGCTACGAAGTGGTAAATGGGGTACTACAGGGTGGTGAAGTGAGCAAATGTAAAGTAAATCAGGAAGGAAAGCATAATGGGGTCACTGGAGGTTTTAATTGTGGCGTTCCCCTGATGGAGAGAGTGTTTAGAAAGTCAGATAATTGAAGAGGGGATTCTGCTCCCATTCTCTGTAAGTCCCCTCATAAGTGTGACTCGAGGCAGGAATCATTGCAAATATATGCACCCAGGGTTACATGAGCCTTCACTATGCTCTGCTTAGCTGGCTAACAGAGCATAGAGCTCAGCCCCAAGGAGGTCAGGAGAGGATTTATGGTCCTTGGTGACTTTACTTAGATTACAAATGAGGCATCCTCATTTCAGGAAACAGCATTCAGTAGGAGCCTTGACCTTGCACCAGCAAAAATGAAGCTGGAAAAATGCACCCTTAGG
>CAUYQV010129081.1:0-28594 GCA_963574575.1 Galagoides demidoff
GAGGCAGGAGACTCGCTTGAGCCCAGGAGTTGGAGGTTGCTATGAGCTGTGATGCCATGGCACTCTACCCAGGGGGATAGCTTGAGGCTCCATCTCAAAAAAAAAAAAAAGAAAAGGGGGGGCATGCAAATACTCAGGACAGAAGCACTCAGATGGCTCCTGGTTTCCCACATTCCCTGACCACTCACCATCCTTTGGGATGTGGAGTTCCCTTTGGTGAAGACAGGTAACCTCCCCAGGGCGAGGAACCTGACAGGGGACCCCTTTCTACTCCAGTCCTTTGCAAAGTGGGAGGCTCAGGGGGGTTCCCCTGCTCTCCAAAAAAGAAGACTCAACTTGCTTAAATCAGGTAAAACTCTAAATTGACCAATGTTCAACCCTAAAAATATTCATTCCAGGAGGACAGAACCATAAGAGCACCTCCCTTACAGCAACTGCCAGCTGACTCCCAGACACCTGTGTGTGGCTCCATGCTCAGAAACTTAGCAAAAACCAGAAGAAAAGAATCAAAACCAAAACCAGGAATATATACTGATTACTGTGATCATTACATGCTGTATGCCTGTATCAAAACAGCACACGCATACTATAAATATGTACTCCATTACATAATAATAAAAATGTAAAATAGATATAGTAATGATTTTATTATTTCCCAATGGCCTTTTATAGTTCAGCAGGAAATGAAAATGTTTACGACCACAGATCCAAGCTAATTGCTTCCCATCAAGGCTCAAACGGCAATGCCATTCACCCTTTGTGCCAACTCATACTTGAGTTCACTGTCTGTGGGAGAGACCCACTGTCCCTTCCACTCCTTTTGCCATGGAGCATCAGTTTCCGTGAGATACACGGCCCCCCAGTGCAGGTCAGGCATTTCCCTGTTGGTCCTGCACTGTGCTTTTCTTTCTTAACATGTGTATATATTTTTGGCACCCTTTGTATCTATGGTCCTTGCACGTATGGAATCCTCACAGTCTAAAGATGACAGGTTTTTCTTTAGCACTTCCTCCCGACAGGGACTCTCCCTACAATTGAGATTAAAGCAAACATTTGTTTAGCAAGATTGTCAGAACATCCACATCTAAACAACTTAGACAACTCAGGGCCCCTCCAAGTAGCAAATCCTGGTTCATAACATGCTTATTACACTGGTACTGACACTGTTTAAAACTTCTAGAAATTACTTGAGAATCACCTTGTGCCTGGCACTATTCTTTAATTTGTTTCGTGAAAGTATGTATTTAAAAATCCAAATATCACAAGATAAAAAATCATCTCCTTCTTGGCTGGGCTTGGTGACTGATGCCCATAGTCCTAGTCCTCTGAGGCAGGTGGATCTCTTGAGCTCAAGAGTTCAAGACCAGCTTAAACATGAGTGAGACCGCATCTCTACTAAAAATAGAAAAACTAAGCAGGCATGGTTGCTGATGCCTGTAGTCCTTGGGAGGCTGAGGCAAGACGATCGCTTGAGCCTAAGAGTTTGAGGTTGCTGTGAGCTGTGATGCCACAGCACTCTACCCAGGGTAACAGCATAAGACACTGTCAAAGAAAGAAAGAAAGAAATTATCTCCTTCTCAATCTTTTTCCCCTTGGTTTTCTAGTTCCCATCCTACAATTAATGTGCTGCTCATTGCTTCCAGAAATAGTAGAGGGGTATGTGTATAAAAAAAAAAAATAAAAAATATATATATATATATATATAAGACAAAAACAAAGTCTCACTCTGTCACCCAGGCGAGAGTGCTGTGGCTTCATAGCTCACAGCAACCTCAAACTCCTGGACTCAAGTGATTCTCCCACCTCAGCTTCCCACGTAGCTGGGGCCCATCACAACACCTAGCTTATGTTTTTCTACTTTTAGTATAGCCAGGGACTCAGTATGGTCTGAAACTCCTGAGTTCAAGGGATCCTTCCCCCTGGGCCTCCCGGAGTGCTAGTATTATGAGGATGAGCCACCGTGTCCAGCCTATATCCTCTTTTTTAGACAATGTGGTAGCACACTCTTCTGCACCTATTATCCTTGATATAATATATAGCTCTGCCTCATGCTTCCTAATGACGGAATAGCGTTCTAATTTATGGACGCTCCTTAATTACTTAACCTCTCTCCGATTGCTGGATATTTATGTTTTCTCTAATCTTTTCCTGTTGCAGTAAATATTCTGTGAAAGATTCTTTCTTTACTTTTATAAATGTGTCTGTGGGATAAATTCCAAGAAGCGTAATTGTTAGGTCAAAGAGTACGCTCATTTATAATTGATAAATGTTTCTAAATTACCCTCAAAAGAGATTGTGTAAATTATACTCTTAAACCACGTATGAGAGTGTCTGTTCCCTTCCTCCTTACACCCCATTGTTTAACCATCTTCGGTGAGGGCAGATTTCTACCTTTTGGAGAATGGGTAACAGTTCTGAAACTGCCCCCAAGTCCTTCGAAGCCAGGTCTGATGAATTAAAGGCCTGCGAGTTACAAGATGAGCTGTAACTCTCACGTAAGTAGACGAGTTTTCTTGTTTGGTTTATAGAGTGATTATGAAGTTAGCTGCAAAAGGAGGTCCAAATACATTTTGACCAATAGTAGCATCTCTCAAAACTGCCTCTCAAAAGGCTACTATGGAAGAAGACAGGTAAAGGTGGGTGATCTGGTCCAGGGATTAAACAATTGTTATTGAATCACAGTCACGCTACTTGCAAGGTATAAAGATCAAATAATGTGACGCCTTGGTGTCTGGTGTATGCAGCTCTAAATCATTACTTTTATCCTTATGAATTCTCATAGCTTCTTTGCTTTAAAGGCAACAGATACATTTCTTCTCTGCTGAACGTAAGAATTCCAGAGAATCTCAGTGTCTGCACCCTGCTGCCCTCACAGGGTGACAGAATGTGGCATTACCACTCAGGAAGTCCTGGAAGAAACCAAATTTGCTTTTCTATTGACCTAAGAAAACCCTTAGTCTTCCTTATGCGTTTCCAAGGGTCCTTGATAGACAGATGAAGCATACCTCTGAAAATTAGGCATCTTCCAATTATAATTAATTGACATTTCTTTAAACAGAATAAAGGTAAGTAAAACTTAAGCACACATACAATGAACAATGCTCTAGTAATGTTAAACAACCGACTCTCAGGGAGGGGGGATAATCAATCTTTTTAGCATTTGCCAATTTCCATGGTCTAAATGCTGCTACCCTGGCTGATTCCAAACTCCCCGTATGACGGCTGGCTCCCAACATTCCTGAAAATTTAACAGTAGGCTCTCGTGAGCCTGTGGAGCTGGCTCCAGTGCACCCCTCTTCGAAACCACGGTGCTTCTGAAGTGTTTACCTGAAGGAAAAAACTCAAGCTCTTGTGGGCTTCCATATACTACACCCCTAACTTTTGTAATACCGTGGATTCTTGGGTTCTTATTTCATATATTTCTACACTCAAACTTTGCTTTAAGCTCCATTACCCTCAATGTACCGTGCTCCAAAGCATGTAACTTCAATTTTCATCAAAATACATGTTTTACGTAGGTTGCTATGTGAGTCTATTAATGTTCACTCCTTCAGCCCTGCCTCTCTAACTTTTTTCTCTGTCTCATAAATACGAAAGGAGAAGAGAGCAGGAAGCATGGACAAGATCATTTTTCTGTATTTACATAATGAAAAAGTTACAAGTTACGTGAACAAAGCAGTCACAAGGGAATTCTGCACACAGCCATTCAGGGCTTCGTGATGGATAGGACATTTTGCAGGGAACCTGCTTAAATAGCTGTTGAGACAACACATTGCTCTTGAAAGGATGATTTTTTTAAGCCATAAAAATGTTTAAAAATGATTTAACGTGCTCATTGACTCATTCTGTGAATGTGTTAATGTGTATGTTCAGCTGTATCAAGAAACAGGCCCGTATGTGGATTACCGCACAATATCCTTCAAGATGATCGTCTCAGAGGACGCCCATGCCCAGTCATGTTTCCACCGCCCAAAAGGTTTCTGAAGCTGCTTTCAGAAAAGTGGACAAACCACACAGGAAAATTTAGTTCAAAAATTCCTTTATAATTTCACCTTATTTAGATGAAAAATTAGAACCGTCCGACATGATGACCTACTTTACTTCTCAGACTTAACTCCAAGGGACTCTTAGACATTTCCAAAGATCAAATCCACCCTCAAAGGATAAAGATTTGTTAACATTCAAAAGGATTCCCAAAAAGAACTTTCGAAAATGTTCTGAGCAACAGCTGCTCCCCTGAAATGCACGTATGGCCTTTTAAGGTAAGGACACGACCACTGGCTGGATATATTTACCATGTCCATACATATTTGTCTTGAAATTTCATTATGTTATAGGAGGTCACATGGCGTAGTGGTCAAAGGTCACAAGGTCACATGGCATAGTGGTCAAAGGTCACATGGTATAGTGGTCAAAGGTCAGGTGGCATAGTGATCAAAACCACATAACTGGGAGTTGAATTCTGACTCCAACACAATGTTCCCCACACATGTTGTTTTGAAGTTGAAACATGGATAATATATGTCAAATGCTTAGGTCTGTGCCTGTAGTGTGATAAAAACTATATTTTTTCTTTATTATCAGCCGCATCCTGCAAAGTTCTATAAGTCCTTTTTTTCAGATGATTTCTTTTTTCTTTTATCTCACCTATTAAAAATCTAGAGGCACTACCAACCATTACTTGGTTCAGAGGGTTAAACCGGGCAATTTGAGTACCCAGAGCCGGAAAGCAAAGATGCCACATTAATAATCACTATTCACATATAACAGAGAAGTGCACAGAGTAGCCCCTGGACCACAAAGCCATAGTCCAGGGAAGAAATCATGATGCAGATGAAGGAAGGAATGGAATAGAATCAACTCTCATCTTAGCTGAAGATAAAGCAGTAGTGCTTATTAAATCGAAGTTTCCCGTGGAAAAAAAATATTCTTACCATGTGCAGGCTTGCTTAGCAGCATGAGCACCTGTTCTTGTCCCTGTTTACGTAACATTAAGATCCCCATCAACCACTCCACGGCCCCAGATCTGTGTCCAACAACAAAGAAATATGGCAGAGGAAGAATGGAGCCCGGCCAAGCACCCTCCAAGAACAAGCCCTTGGTCCCATGTGCCACCAGGACAGGGTGCGTCTGTAGGGGACTGTGTTACTGTCCAGGAAAGCCCAGAGACAGAAATGGAGGAAGACGAATCAGAAGATCAAGGAAGAACTATCCAGTCTCCTCACCTGACTCTACAGCCAGATCTGCCCCCTTCTTTAATGCAGCCTCTTTGCAGGTTTTGCCTACAAAGTGGTAGGCATGGCCTAGACCTGAAACGAACATTCCCTTCCCACTAAGAAATATTTCTAGTCATTAACTTCTGGGAGATGATCAAGTACATACATTGAAAATATAAAGGGTTATATAAATACTTAACAATTGAAGCATTCCTACTACTTGGCCCACAAAAAGCCATTACCTCTGTCTTTATGACCTCAGGTTTAATGTCGCTGAATCTTGCTCAAGTGTAATATTCATTTGAACACGAAGGTCCAATTTTATGGTGGCAATTTTTTATTCCAAATCTCAGGCACAACCCAATCCAATCCAAGTCTTCCATGAAACGGCTCTTCTTCAACCTGGCCTACTTTCCAGCCACCGCCTTCCTGCATCCTCAGAGCCGGACTGTGCTCAACTCATGGCACCTACTCAGTGAACCATGAGTGTATGGACGAGCACTTCAAATCATGGTTTGTGTCTCCTTGTTTAGAGAGGGGCCCTAAACAAGAGAAATAATACCTAAAACTACCCCAGGCGGCAGGTGCTTCACGTCCATTACCTCTCATCTTCACCACATTGAAAGGCTTAAAATGATGATACACTTTACATACAGGAGACTGAGACTTAGAACCAATGCCTTTTGCCCAAGAACTCAAAACTATCAGATGGCAGAGCTGAGATAGAAACCCAGATTGTGGCCTCTGCAATCAGAACCCTTTAACAATTTACATGGCCTCTAACAGAACTCCTAACCATTTGAGTAAATTGCCTCTAAAGCCCCCCACAGATGGTGGTCACTACCACCATAACTCGGGATATCCTGTCAAGACCCCTTCTGTATTGTGTTAACAGCCATCAGTTTCCTCATGTCCTGTCGTGGGTCACCATGATGTGCCAAGAATAGTTCTGGAGGCTCAGCGTCCATAGCACAGTGATTATGGCACCAGCCACATGCACTGAGGCTGGTGGGTTCGAGCCCAGCCCAGGCCTGCAAAACAACAATGACAACTGCAACAAGAAAATAGCCAGGCATTGTGGAGGGCACCTGTAGTTCCAGCTACTTGAGAGGTTGAGGCAAGAGACTCACTTAAGCCCAAGAGTTTGAAGTTGCTGTGAGCTGTGACACCACAGCACTCTACTGAGGGCGATATAGTGAGACACGTCTCAAAAAAAAAAAAAATCTCATTCCTGGCTCAGTGCTCATAGCTCAGTGGGGGTTCAAACCCTGCCCAGGTCTGCTAAACAACAATGACAACTACTACAACAACAACAAAAAGAATCCTTCTGGAGCCTCCCGAACTACCCACTCATGGCATCCCCCTCTTCTTCCTCTCCATCTGCAGAAGGTGGTGCAGCCCAATGCTCAGCCTTCATCATCTCCATTCTGGGTTTCCACAGACTCAAACAGAAAAACCAAATAAAAAGAACCCTTCATTCCCCCCTCAGTCTGTTCCCTCCCGTGCTGTAGGGCTGTGCCCAACAAGGCTAAGCTGGGTGACCACCTGGTTGTGCTGACAATTGCCCCTTCCTCTCTCACAGCAGCTCACCCTCTCCAGGACGCTCATGCGTCTCCTGGAAGATGTGGAGACCTACAGTAGCCTCATGTTTTATAGGGACTTAAGTTCTGAAATCCGTGAGTAAAATAAAATAAATATAGTTACCCTTAAAATAATATCTTGTAATATATGAGTTACATATAAAATAAATGATATGTAAAAAGTAAACTGTCACCCATAGTACAGTCTTTCTGATTTTGTATGCTCACGTTTGCAGTCAGAATTCTTCCCCAGATTTAATTTTGAGAACCAGAAAGCTAGAAGGAAAGTCTAGATGCAGATGCCAACACTTTCCAGTCATCTGCCTGTTTTCAGAAGGATAAAACGTTCTCAACAGCCTGCAGAATTGACACCATGCTTTTTTAATGGGCGATGCCTTTATATGTTAAAAGATATGTTTGCTGTTGTGACATCTTCCTCTAGGGTAGCTTCTGAAGTCAGAGAGTGGTAGGTCCTTGAACAGTGGCAGCATCTCCCAATTACCTGCCCAGACAGAGCAAATAAATCCAGGGATGAATAAACTCAGCTCAGATTCTCAACCTGAGATCTCAGCTGTATTAGGGAGGAAAGATGAGAAAGGCACTCCTCAGAAAAGTCACCGCCACGACTTGCTCTGTCTCTCAGGGCCACATCTCTTTCTCTTCTCCTTACTATTTTAATTTCTTTCTGCACATATCTTTTTTTTTTCTTTAATGACCATCTCTTGGCCACCTTTACAAAGTACTTGGAATCAGGCTCCATATTATGCCGATCTCCACATTTCCCTAGATATTTTCTTTTCCTCGGAGGTTTCTTGTTTCATCTGAGCAAAACCTTAAAGGAGAAACATCACAGAGGCACCTGTGGCTCAGTGGGTAGGGCGCCGGCCCCATATACCAAGGGTGGCAGGTTCAAACCTGGCGCCCGCCAGCTAAAACAGCAGTGGCAACTGCAACAAAAAATAGCTAGACATTGTGGCAGGCACCTGTAGTTTCAGCTACTCGGGAGGCGGAGGCAAGAGAATCTCTTGAGCCCAAGAGCTGGAGGTTGCTGTGAGCTGTGACGCCATAGCACTCTACCAAGGGTGACAAAGTGAGACTCTGTCTCCAAAAAAAGGGAGAAACATCACATTCTGATCCTTTGACGACTTACTCCACTTTCAGATTCACGTCTCCCAAAGTCAATAAGAACATTGCAGAGAAGCCATCTGGTTGAATCCTGAATTGTGTATTCTAAACAGGGAACAAGTGGCCCCCAAAGCCAGGAAAGCTGGGAAGGACAGGCTTACCTGGAGTTCATGGCTCACAGAGGCCCCGACAGCATCACCTGAGGGTATTGATCGTTGTTAAGATAATTTTCAATCTATTGCTGTCATTTTCCGAGTAATTTTCAAAACTTTTGCATAATTATTCACAATAGCCACTTTTACAAGAAAAATCCCTTTGGGAGATATGTAAAAGGAGACCAACTTCACCCCATAAAGAGGCCAACACAAAATAAAATATTCTTAACATGAATCAGGAAGCTGGAAACTCTCTCAGGCTTGAAGTTAACATGGTCAGGAAGTCAAAGTCTGGAAAAGTAAAAAGCTGTCAAGCTTTGATGAGAATGCCCATTTATACCCCATTCAGGGCTCATCAACGCAAGGTGTTTTGGTGAGAACACGGGAGATCTCGCTGACTACATTTCCCTAGGCTTTTCTTGGCTCCTTCCTCCATCTTTCTGTAACGATGTGAATGAAAGGGCAGAGGCATCAGGTGATAATGATGGATGTTCCTGGCTATTTGGCCTGGACCACAACAAACCTTAATATTATTTTAGCACTGTGAGTTATTTGACCTAGAAGGATCAGTCTGTTCAATACATGCAGTGGTAGTGCTGAGGAATTAGCTTGCTTAGCCCAGGGCAATCAATAGATTGACAAACTAGCCTTTTTTAAGCCCAAGACCTATTTTATAGGAATATTAAGCTTGTGGTGTTCATACAACAAAAGAACCCAAAGCCTGAACAAAAGGCTTCCCAGCTGAAAGCTCTGGCAGGCTACTTTTATGTCTTTAAAGAGGTTCTCACATACACAGAACCAGCCAAAGGGTGGGGGGTTGGGGAACTAATAGACACAGCCATTCATCTGAAATCACTACGGATGGGTTTTAAAATACACAAACAGCGCCTGGAACATCTGAGGGGGATGAAAGGTACTTTGTGCGAATTATCCTGTGGCTGTTGCAACTTCAAACAATGCTCCTATCATTATTTTGAAAACATCATGTGAGGAGCAAAATAAGAAGTGCAAGATGAAAAGCCGAGCTAATGGGAAAAACGCAATCTCCCAGCGAGCGCTCGCCACCCAAGCACAGACCCCTGCGTCCAAAGGTAGACAAGTGTTTTAAAGTTCCCAGGAAGCCTGCCCAGAGACCGCAGAGACCCTCCCGACAAATAACCTAGCGTGCTGCTCTGGCTGACACGGGTTAGAAGGGAGAAGGCAGAGGAAAAGATGCCCAGGATGCAGATTTGCAGGGGTTCCGCCTCCACAGAGAGATGCTGCCCCCAGCCTGGCATCAGTCAACAGGCACTGCTTAAATGTGTTTAAATCCCCCCAGAAACCTAGTATGGAAGTCAGTCTCTTCAGTCATCAGCGGCCACAGGAGGCCTTGCATTGGACAAATGGGCTGCTTTCTCAAGGAAAAAAAAATAAATATCTGTTCCTCCAGTGGGCTCCTCCACTATTATCATGGACTTACCCATTACGGGGAAGTTTATTGCTTCCCCCCCTCCCAGGTTTTTTTAAATGTCCCCTATTGCAAAGACAAAACCTCACGCGGTGAATTTTGATGAGCAGCTCATATCACTCTCCTAACACCAAGCTGGTGTTCAAAGGGTACCCCGGGAGAGGTCTGTAATTCCTAGCTGGAGAACTGTAATATTTCAAACAAAGGGTATGATACATTACAAAACAGCCAAGAAATGTATTTGATTAAAAAAAGACAGTGTGAGCTCTTTCCCTCTAGACTATATTAATAGCCCCCCGGTGGGTGGCTCTGGTATGTAGGCAGGTGGAAATCCCCCCGCAACCCCTGCCCAGAAGGGCTCTGAGGAGGAGAGTCAGCCCGGCCTGGGCAGGCTCCGCGGTGGTAACGAGAGACATTGATTACTCTCCAAATCAATGCAAGATGCTGACGGGGCCCTGGGTAGGAAGAGCTGGCAGCCAAATTGCGTCTCCTGAGCCCTGTCAGTAGGTGTTACTATTCATACATGCAAATCAACAAGCACTGAGCAGAGATTAAAGCCAGAGAGAGGCAGAAGATGGCAGGAAGCAAACGACTTCAGCTCAGGCTTCCTATCACAGCGGCAAGCATCATCATAAACATGAAAACTCGAATTCTCCCTCCATCCCAGCACACAGGGGCCTTGCTTAAAAAACAAAAAAGTAAACCACAGATTCCTTTCCTCAAAAAACTGCCTAAATTTTATTCCATCATTAAGCAGCTGTTCTTTGAAGTTCTGGTTAAGCCCCCTAAATCTGTCCTGATTAGTCTAATTATGCAGTGGGGGCATCTACTTGAAATCTAAAGCCAACCTTGGATTCAGGTCAGCAGCATTCACACAGGACATTATTCATTCTGTTCCAGGGATCTTGTCCCAACAGAGCCTGGAAACATGTCTGAGGGTAAATAAATCGAAGGGCATATGTGATGTGTGGAATAATCGTGCAGATGCCCTGGTGATATGCAGCAGAGAAAACTCTGTAAGTCGATTCCTGCTGGCACAGGGTTTCCCGTGATGAAGTCTGTGCTCGCTCTTCCTGGGTCCTCTCGCTGAGATGTCACAGCTCCGGCTTTTCATTATAATTACGCGCACGCAGCATCACCATGGGCCAACTTACCAGCTAATGGTGAAAACAAGATGCGCCACAGCTAACATCACAAACGAAATCCTCTACCCTGGGAAGTCAGTGACGGGGAAGGAACAAGGCCTGGACATGAGCACCTCAGGAATCAGCAGACGCCCCAGTATGAGAAACATGTTGTCACCCACCTAGATTAACAGAAGCTTCATTACCGATCCCCAGCCCTGAAGTTCAAGCAGAGACGTGTCAAAGAGCCAAAGAGCTGTGCTGCCTTGACACAGTCCAGCCTGGTTTCCCCTAGAATGAAAATGGGCCCCAAGTGGGATCCAGGTGAGATGCAGAATCAGCATCTCTCCCTTCCATTTGGAGGGGATGACCTCTTCATTCAAATTGTATCAATGAAGGATATAAGAAAAATCTCTACCTGATTTGAGGTATTTATACAGTGTCTTCACACACGCCAATTCATCTCATCTCATCCTATCTTCTAGAAATTCTTCCATTGCCAGCTGGGCATGATGGCTTGCCCCTGTAATCCCAGCACTCTGGGAGGCCAAGGCAGGTGGATTGCCTGAGCTCAGGAGGTTGAGACCAGCCTGAGTAAAAAAGTGAGCACCCTGTCTCTACCAAAAATAGAAAAACTAGGCTAGATGTTGTGGTGGCAGCTGTAGTCCTAGCTACTCTGGAGGCTGAGATAAGGGGACCTCTTGAGCGTCCAAGAGTTTGAGGTTGCCATGAGCTAGGATGCCACTGAGGGCAACAGAGTGAGACTGTCTCAAAAAAGAAAGAAAAGAAATTCTCTCATTGCCGTGACTAACTCACCATCCATAAAACACTCTCTGCAGTAATCACCATCTTCTGCTTGGTTTTGAAACACATTAATTATTTTTGCCAAGGATGTTAAAGCATCCTCGGCACCATCGGATCCCTCTTTAGAGCTGAGAAAAGAGCATCCCTGGTAGCTGGAGTAAACCCCCATGTTCCCAAAATTCACAGTTAGTCTTTGATCAAAATAAGACTCGGCATTTTGAGGGGAAAAAGTTTTAAATTAAAAGAATACCTCCAGCACAGAGGAAACACAGTGGACTCTTTCGGCCATACTTCCAACAGGGCACCCGCATCTCACATTTCCAGGCATGTCATTTCAGCATCAAGTCTGAAAAAGACGAAGCCTCATGTTCTATAGGAGAAGCAGCAACTTTAGAAAAGAAGAAGAAGAAGAAGGTTTGAATCAAGACTAGAGGGGAGATAATTCAACTTAGAATTCAGATATTAAAGCTGGGAGCAAATAAGGAAGCCAAAGTCCCAAGACCAAACATGTTTACGGATGAAATACAGCACCTCAAACTTGTCTCCTACTCAACACAAACTAAAAGTCACCATTGACTCCTACCTGGAGTCTCACCAATACCTGATTCAAATATGGAGATGGAACTTTAGACTTTAAACATTTAAGTTAATGCTAAAATGAGTTAAGATGTGGGGAGCTACATGAAATTAATGTATTTTGTACATAAAAGAAGACATGAACTCTAGGGGGAGCAGGGACAGAAAGCTATGGATTGACTATCTTGTGCCCCCCTAAAATTCATGGGTTGAAATATTAATACTAAGCCCCAGAGTGATGGTATGAGAAGGTGGGGTCTTTGGGAGTTGATTGGGTCTTGAAAGCAGAATCCTCATAATTGGGATTAGTGCCCTTATAAGACAGACCCCAATAGCAAGCTTGCCCCTTCCACAGTGTGAAGACGCTGCCAGAAAGCACAATCTACAAACTAGCAAGTGGGTCCTCACCAGACACTGATGTGCTGGCACCATGACCTGGGACTTCCCAGGCTCTGGAACCGTGAGAATCAAATGTTGTCCGTAAGCCACCCAATGTGTAGCATCGTGTAACAGAAGCCTGGATAAGCTAAGGCAACCATCCTCCAACGCTTGGAGAATGCCTTCTTCTCGCCCTTGATGTTAGAAAGTCAGTTTTTCTTCTCAGATGTTTCCATGAAAAGATAATTTTCCGTGCACTATTATTCGTATTGACTTGTTCTATTATAGCGACAATCTTTCTGGATTGATGTCAGAGACATTCTCACCCTCAGATAAAAGCAGCTGCCCGTGTGAGGAATTTATTTTCAATTTATCCCTTTGGTACAAAGAGCATTATGATTGTTTTTTACTATGTCCTTCTCGCCCCTTCTAGATTCCTGGTCCACAGAAGCTGTGTAAGATAATAAATGTTATTGTTACATACCACAGAGTTTGGGGGTAACTTGTAACACAGAAATAGATAACTATTATAGTTGCCATTATCAATAAAAACATATTGGGCACCTGCTCTGTGTAAGACATGGGTGTGTGGCCCATACTCGGGTGTAGGCACCTTTTCTGAATAGGTCCTGAATTTGCCTCAACGACCTTTGTAAATCTTGGGGAAAGTTTGGAAAGGAGAGTTTCCTTTCGGACTATCAGAGAAGCTCGGTTAGAGAAACAAGTTTCCCCACCCAGTCTTTTCTTTGCTCTGGAAAGGGTTTCGTTTGACATTTAAAACAAGCCATGCTGTTATCACGGGTGTCTTGAGAATCTGACACCTGCCGTATTTATGTTTTGTCCTATTTGTTGCCTTCCAAGCGCAGCTGAGATACAGCAAATAACAGCCAAAGAAAACAAATTCTTGGAAGAAAGCTGTCACTCAATTTTACTGAAAGCACAAAACTGAATTTTTAGCTAATAGGACACACATGATGTTTCTGATGCCTGTTTATTCTGAACGTTATGTTTCCCCAGCTTGTCATTAACAGCACAGATCAGCACCCAAGACTCAGGAATAGGGAAGGAAGACTAATGTCAACAGAGTGTAGGTGCCTGTGGGTGGCACAGAGGATCTGGCTGCTATTTAGAAAGTCTCATCCCGGTCACTAACTCTCAAACTCTTTCCACCTAATTTACCATTTATGGCAGTTTCACTTTTAAGGAAGCCTGAGAAATGTCTGCCTACCTCCCCAAAATGCTTCTTCCTCTGCACTGGTTCTCTGAAAGATTCCCTTCCTCCCTCCCAAGAGACTGGCCCAGCGGGACCCCACCAGAGCCTCGGTCCAGGTCCCCATCAGCAGGACCAAGTGGAAGTCATCCAGCGAATGACACGCAGCAGTGTTCTCTCCTTTGGCGAGAACCAGAAGCAGAGTGGTTCAGCCAACAGACAGCCTGGCTTTGAATCCCGGTCTGTGACCCTCAGCAAGTTACTCAATCTCTTCAAGCTTCAGGTTCCCAGCTATAAAATAGGCTAATAGACTCATCCCCATCTCCCAAGGTTACACAGAGACTTAAATGGGGCAATATGGAGAAGGCACAAGCAGTGCCTGGCTCCAGCCTGTGCTCAGGAGATGTTAACTGTTATTATTTTTATCATAACTGCATGACTGTGTGGCCAGTAGGAAGCTGTCCTCAAGTAGCCCTCTGGTAAAGAACAACAGCCTCCTGGGATCTAGGGACACATCTCCCCGTTGTCCCTGCTTTTTTGCTAGGAAATGCTCCAAGCTATCTACTTAGTGGCTTTGGGAAGCAATCACACCCCTGAGGCAGGTCACAAAGGAAAACTTTGACCTGTAGTTGTGCCACTCAAGGTGAGTCCAAGCTGCGGAGGTGAGAGAACTCCCTAAACTCTGGCCTGGAGTAGGCTGAGGCTCAGCTACAGAGAACAGTGACAGGGTTGCTTTCCCATGAAAATTTTGTAAGGGGCATGCTTTCAGAACCACAGACAGCCTGGTGAGAGGGCCAGGCTCACATAAAGCAGATTAGGCAGTCACCTGCAGGGTGCAGTCTCGGGGGCACCCAAAAAGTTTTTGAAAGTCTAAAGTTTATTGATGGGGGCAAAGGCTTTCATTATACAAATAGAGATATTTTGTTATGCAAATAGAACTGGAAGCAGTAACCCAAAATAGCTGATCTCACATGATCTTTCCTGAGAGTAAGTTTGAAGGGAGTGGATGGAAACAGGAGTGGCCAGAGGACAGAGGGTCCAGATGCCCGGTTGGTAGGAAGACATCAGGAGGTGTGCTGTGCCGTCTGGGAAGCAGAGCCAAGCCAGGACGAGCATGCTAGAGATTATCAGGGAAACGTGTATAAGAGAAACGGGGAGGGAAGTGGAGAACAGCCAGAGGCCAATGAAGATCTGGCCCATAAGGGAAGGGAGAAGGAGGGAAGGAGACTGGCCGGGAGCCCTCACAGGGCAGGGCGGCGTTCAGCAAGGCTACTGAGCCAACGCCACTGTCAGAGGAGTCCCATCTCCCCGAAATAGGCCTGCTGTGGTGTCCTCACCTAGTTTAATCATTGACTGGGAACTGACGGTGGGAGGCACAGCCTTGGCAGAAATGTACGGATGGATTTCAGAGCACAGAGGCTGGGTCTCTGCCAGTTATGCTTCTTGCAGACAGAAGCCTACAAGGTGAACCCCACCTCAGTGGAGGCTGGGGGTTGATGGCAACCCACACCGTCTCCTGCTGCACCTGCACTGGCTCCGCCAGCATCAGGAGTAGACAGTGCATTCAGCACCCTGATCAGGTCACAAAGAGCCGCTCTAACCTGCTTCTGATCCCACTAAAACCGTGGCTGGGCCAGACCACCCTCCTCCACCCTTAGCTGTTTTTCTTTGGCTCCTGTCTTGGAATACCCGGGGCCTCCAAGGCATGTGGGCTGGAGTAGGGAGGTTCCCTGAGGGCAGCCCTGTGCTCTCCTTTCTCTCATTCCCTGGGAGCCCTGAGCAGAGCAGGGCACAGTCCCTGGGGCTGTGGTATCAGGATGCCACAATCAGGTTTGGCCTCCTGGCACAGGAAAGGGGGACAAGTCAGGGAAGGGGGACAAGTTGGGGAAGGGAGATGCATCAGGGAAGGGAGACAGACAGGGAAGGGAGAAGAGTCAGGGAAATCGAAAACAATTTTATTCCCTTTCCTAACTTTGCCCAGTGTCTCCCTAGACATGCAGGAGAAGGGGGTGGCATGATGGTCTTCACAGAGAGTGCACTTGCCAAGGAGAACTGGCTCTTCTGAGCTTCCCCTGGCCCCAGCCCTTGCCAGCAGGGTGAGAGTGGTCAGAGAGTCTGTCCTCCCTCGAATCTGCATGGAGTCTAACTTTCCATTAAAAAGAAAAGGAAAGAGGAAGGGCCTCCCTCTGACAAAGCTAGCTAAAAACCTTATTTACTGGCAAGTAACTGTTTTCAGCTCCCTAATAGCCGTGGTGAGGTTCCACAGGTACCTGGGAAGAAGTGTGGTTGCCTCGAAGGGAGCACAAGGAGAAGGGGAAGGTGACCCCACAGGACTCGCTGGGACCGGGGTCTCCTGCAGATTTCACCTCATCTAGAACATCCCCGAAGAGCTTTGCCACATGCTCTACGGTGTCTCTAAATTACAACAGGAAGCATATTCACAAATTTTATCCAGAACATAGAGAACATTCAGAAGATTAATGTGGCCAGATAGACAGAACTAGAATAAGTAACTCTGCCTGGAAAGTAAAATTATTAAAGTAATAATATCCCAAACAGAGGGGGGAAATGGGAGGCATATAATTGTGCCATGCCTTCTTTTAAAAATAAGATTTTCTATATAGATAGAAAGATATTATCTGTAAATAAAGTAATTTCTTCTTCAAACATCCATAGGAATTTCTCCAGGGTACTGTTTTCTTCCCATACTCTATAGAGCTGTACTTGTTTTGCATTTTCTTGCTGGGACCCAAGAGATACATTACATTTACTGCAGAAATTATTTATCCCGTGTATTTGTTAAGTTTAAATATTCATCTGCTCTCCAACAGCAGACTGATTGTGACATTGAAATGTTGCATAATTTTTTCAAAGACTTCTCTTAATAACGAAGCCAAGTGTGCACCTGAGACAGCGTCTAAGCCCGGCAGTGGGTTGGCGCCTGCCCTGCCTTGTGCTCCCTCAGAGGGCGAACTCAGACGGGGACTCCACCTTCCCGGGGAACACTTTGAGTCACCACTGACTGCGTCTCAAGTTGTAAAGAAGAGGAAGGCGTGTTTATAAACAGCCTGCCTAGCTCTAACTCACTGTTTCACAGCCTTTTGAAATTAATGTCCTCCTAAAGACCCTTTTCAGACATTTTTTCCTAATCCCTGCCCCCACTGATTTTTTTTTTTTTTGAGACAGAGTTACACTTATTAACACTCAGTAGAGTTCTGTGGCATCACAGCTCACAGCAACCTCCAAATCCTTGGGCTTAGGCAATTCTCTTGCCTCAGCCTCTAGAGTAGCTGGGACTACAGGCGCCCACTACAACACCCGGCTATTTTTTTGTTGCACTTTCGCCGGGGCTGGGTTTGAACCCACCACCCTGGGTATATGGGGCTGGTGCCCTACTCACTGAGCCACAGGCACTGCCCACTGATTTTTAATGCCACAGATAAAGTGCGTAAATATCTGTGCTTTACAAATAAAAAGCACAAAAAAGTTTGAGCCCTGCAAGAACTACTTTCCCCACCTGAAGGGCAATGGGAGGCTCCTTGAGAACGAAGGTGCAGGGCACTCAGCAGCCTCCGTGTGATGTGAGGCAGGGCAGTGTTGTGATTGAAGTTTAAACCTGAGCCAGATTACCAGGCTTGACGTCCAAGAGCTACCATTTCCCCAGAGGTTTGATGCCAGACAGTGAACTTCAATGCACCTCAGTTTCCTCATCTGTAAAATGGGGATGATAAAAATAACACATACCTAATAAGGTTATTGTGCAGATAAAATTAGTTAACATAAGCAAATTGTTTAAAATAGGGCCTAGCACAGCAAGTGCTAACTAGACAGCAGTTTTCATTATTTGCTGTTTTATTAGCAAGTCCGAACCCCTGCAAGTATCATAAAGCACATCTTAATAAAAAATATAGAAAATATAGAAAAAATAGTGCCAAATATACACGGTTAATAAAGGCAGAAACTGGGACTGAAGGCCAGGTAGTCAAGACACTGAAATATGTACTTTCTGTCTATACTACCTCCATTATAACATGAAGCTCACAAACCTTCACAACTCCAATCAGCGTCTCCCATGGAACTCAAACCACTGATAGAATATTCTCCTGCCTTCCATTTCCAAAAAGCACATAGATCACTCTTTCAAACACCAGCAAACGGTGCCAGTAAATGGTCTTCCTCAATAGACAGGAGGGCTTCTCCCGGCGAAGGGCACTGAATTCCTTTCTCTCGTTTTAGGGTGAGGAAGGCCAGTTGGTGTCGTGCCAAACATCCCAGGGTCTAACACTCAAGAAGCTGTTCCCATCCGACAGCCCAATCTGCGAGGCTGGGATCCCAGGCCGTCACCCTCCTCTCTGGTACTCTGTTTCTTCATTTGTTCTTTGAGCCACATCAGCTTTATAAATTTCACACTTCTGGGATTGAGAAGCTAACGTTGAAACATACCAGCCACGAGAGGTCTAAGCCCAGGACCGAGTGTGTCTCCATTTCACTGGCGCCTGCCCAGCGAGCCAGCCCAAAGCTAAGATGAGAAGTCCCAGCCTCCTGCCAACACTCTAGGAGGGCAGCGCTCTACCCCTCCAGCCAGGTCATCTAAGCAGAGGGACAGTCTGTCCTCCTCCTGGCCCACCAGAAGATGAGTAGGGATGGGCAAGAGAAGCTGAAAATTAAACTCATTAGCACAGCCAGCCCGTTTCCTCAACTTGAAAAGCTTGAGTAGTGATTAGTGACATTAGACAGTGACAAAGATGATGGTTTTATGTGTGGTTGATGTGATTATGGCCTAGTGACAGCCAGGCATGTTTATGTTAACATTTCATGAGATCAGAGTAATTCTGTGCATGTGGTTCTGAGTTCTTTCTTTTAACTTAACCTTCTACTGTGGACATACGTCCTTGGCTTTAAATAATTTTTAAAAATCCTCCTTTTGAATGGCTGCCGTGGTTCTGCTCTCAAAGTGAGCCATCGAGTGTGTCATCATTTCTCCCTTGCTGGACGGTAGGACTATTCCTAATTTTCTTATTCTACGTAAAGCTACGTCCCCACAAACAGATTTCCATGTGATTATCAAGTTGTTTCCATAGAATAAATTTCTAGAAGTGAAAATACAGAGTCAAAGTAGGTAAATGTTTTTAAGGCTTTTAAACATGTTGCCAAATCCCAGTTAAGAGCTACCACCAATTTTCACTCCTACCAGCAGTGCCTGGAAGGTTCTGTCACCCCTGTGGCCCAGTTTCCTTATCTATGAAATGGATATAATAGTGGGCGCCTAATAAGGTCATCATGCACACGACATCAGTTAATATAAGTAAAGTGTTGAAAACGGTGTTTGCCCTCTTAATACCCACAATCATGTCATTTTTCAAAATATTTGCCAATTCATTAGGTTAAAAAATATGTTATTGTTTTAATTTCTCTTTCTTTGATTTTCTTTGGAGTTGAAGATGCTTCCAGACATATTTCTTCCTTTTTGAAGTCTCTGGTGGTGCCCTTTGCTCATAATAGGACTTTCAGAAATCCCCCTCAGCTTGCCCTTTATGATTCAGCTCAGCTAACGATTCTTGACACAGCTAGAAAAACATTCAATGCATGAGGCTCCAAAATTCAAACAGGCCCTCATCTGTCATTACTGGACTTTTGTTTTATGGCAATTATCACTCACTTTCCTTCAAGGTTGATAGGGGGGAAAAAAAAATTACCATAGATTTTAAATTTTCTTTTCTTTAATGCTTTTCAAATTGGCCACCCCTGAATCAGCCCATCCTGTTTGAGGAAAGCTCATTCTTGGCTATTTAACTGAGAAAAAGATTGGAATGGTAAAAATGTTTGTGCAAAGGAACAAATTCTGCTCCCAAGCCCCTCAAAAAATCAGGCTCTCCATGTTTCTTGCCAGGGCACCCCAGTTGCCCCACACCTGAGGCGAATCCTTGGGAAAATGAAAGACAGACTCCAGACGCCTCCTCAGGCCTTAGAGTCTCGGATGATACAGCCCCAGAATCTGCCTTTTTCACAAGCTTCTCAAGGGAGTATCTGAGACTCACGTGCTAAGAATATCTTGGACACCAAAGCATGTGGTTTGTAGTATGTTTTTAAAGAATATTCAAACCAAAGGTAAAAATCCTTTGTCAGAACTATGGCAAATTGGAAGCACGATAATTTTTATTAACCATGGATCTCCCAGTATTGATCAGCTCATTGGCACAGATAAATAGCAGAGAGACACGTTCTCCCCACCCACCCCCTTTCTAGGTGTGTGACTTTTAACAAGTGACTTACTAAGCCTCGATTTCCTCACTCATAGAGAGGAAATTGTAGTGTCTGTATTTGATCAGTGTCTAACACAATTTCTAACACACAAAAAAAATGGAAGCTATTATGTCAGTGAGAGGAAAATTTATGCAGTTGAGGAGGAAGAGAGACAGAGCCACGGTAACAGTTAATCAGTCTGGAACACCACAGTTTACAAACCATTTACACAGGTGGTATCTTATTTGATCCTCTGAACATTTCTGTGAGATGGGAAGAAAACACACCGTTATGTTCCTTTTATAGACTGAGGCAACTCAAGCTTCCCGGAGGCTGCAAAGCCATGTGGTTGGTAGTGAAGACTGACCCTGTACTCTAGAACTCAGTACCTCCACACTTGTTAAAAACATAAAGCCCATGGCCAGGTGCGGTGGCTCACACCTGTAATCCTAGCCCTCTGGGAGGACGAGGACGGTGGATTGCTTGAGCTCAGGAGTCCAAGACCAGGCTGAGCAAGAGCAAGAGCCCATCTTTACTAAAAATAGAAAGAATAAGCCAGGCACATTGCAGGCACCCGTAGTCCCAGCTACTTAGGAGGCTGAGGCAGGAGGATCACTTGAGCCCAGGGGTTTGAGGTTGCTGTGAGCTAGGCTGACACCAGGGCATTTTAGCTTGAGGCAATAGCGTGAGACTGTCATCTCCAAAACACACACACATACATACAAATAGAAGGCAAAGCTCACCTCTAGTCATCTGCTGACTGGAACTGTTCTCTAGTGTGATTCAGACTAGAGAATACTTTCTCCAGATTTAGCAGGTACAATAAAAAACAGCTAAGTGAAACTGGTGGCAATTATCATTTTTCCAGAATCTTAACTTGCTCTAAATTACCATCGGCAATTTTCAAAGCCTCTATCCGGCAAAAATTATTCAAGACCAGTTTAAAGAGCAACTTGAAATGTCTTCTCCCCCTCTCAGAGCTCCCAGCCCCTAGCACTCAGAGCTGTGGGCTCTTTCCTGGTACCTCCCTGGCTGCCACCATCCTCGTTTGCTTTAAAGAGTGTTTGCATGCTATCCTTGGTCAGGCTGAAGTCCAGATTACCAACAGGCAAACACTCTGTCCTGAGGTATAAGCCAACGACAACACATGTCATTTTTACTCCATCCCCTCTACTCCCCACACGGAAGATGCCCTAGTCTACACCCTTTCTCTTGAAGTTTCTCTATAACCAGCTTTATGAGCAAATTTCAATAGCCCTTATTCCTTTTCATACCTTGCATTTTTATTTAGTGTAATTTCCTAAATCGCTCTAAACTATCTCTTTTGAAAAGAAATAGGCCACACACAAACACACACGCACACACCCCAGGTAGGAAGTCTCCTAAGGCTTTGATTTGATTGGGAGGGGTACAGAGGGAGGCCTTAAGTATTAAAAAAATCAATGCAGCTACTCAGGAGCAATTGAAGTTCAAGGGCAGGAGGCAGCTGTACCATTTCTATTTCTTAGATCCTGAGTTGGACATTAACAGTCTTGGGAGAGAGAAACACACTGCTGGGGCAGAGACCTTAATGGAAGTTTCTTTTGTCTGTGTCTGAACTGGAGGATATTGCTGGATTCCTTCGCATTGAGGAGCTCGCAACTGGTGAAGGCCTGGGGTTGAGGATGGGGTAAGATCGTCCTTTCTAATACTCCATCCTTTCCCTTCCTCCCTTCAAACAACACTGGGGGAAGACAGACACAGAAATTCACACGACAAAGGGGAGGAGGAGATGCCTGTGGAGTTGATTACCATTCACTAAGGGAGCTTCATAAAGAGATCTAAATCCTCATGTTCCAAGAGTTTCCTGAGCATATATTTCTCCTGGGCAGAAATCTCTCACCCTCCCCTATATGTTTTTTAATAATCATCTCCCTTAACTACTCAACCTTTTTTGAGTCATTTCCCAGAAATGGTGCATTTCCTGCAAGACCAGGGAACTGAGAGTCTGAAGGCCCCGGGGCAGACATCCTGATGCCAAGATTCACCTGCGGCCCCATAACCTGGCCCCAACCTCTTAGCCCCTTGTCAGCTACACTCTGACCTACACCAAGACACGTCTGCTTTAAAAGCCCTTGATCTCCCTTAGTCACAGACGTGGATTTGAGGCAAATCCCTCAACAAGACGTCTGTCATATTAAAATTTGCTTTCTTCCTTGGCAATCCTGTCGTCCCAATAATTGGTACTTTGTGCAATGGGGAACTGGACCTAAAAGGAGACCCCCTCTTGCAGGCTCGACAACATTTCCGCAGCTAAAAATATTGTCTGAAGAATCACAAAACTATGGGGGAAACGACAACTCATTGGGATTGTAAACAGCGTAGCGCTGTTCACAGATAAATGCGTCATTTGAACACATCCTAGTTCTGAGTTCCCAGCGTCAAGTTAAGACCCTTCATAGTTCAGCACTTCATAATTACATGCAATTAACAGCTTGGAGGCTGAGCAGCAGAGTAACTGCTAAGCACCCAGAGATACAAATCTGTTTTTTTTCTCCCTTGATTTTCTTTATTGTTGTTTTGCTAGTTGCCTATTAGCATACCTCTGGGGAATGTTTCAAAGCTGCGATGGTAATGAGCAAACACTTGTGAGGGGGCCAGCCACCTCAGATGACTTTCTCTCTTCCCAGGGCACAGAAAGGGGGGAAATGAACCGACACATTTGTTATGTGACAAAATAGAATGATGCAGAAAATGCAAGATGGTACAAAATAGTATTTTTGCAGAGGACTTGAATCAAGAATGCACTGATGAAGAGGAAGAAATTAGGAAGAGATCTAAGCATTACTGTCTACTAAAGGATCATGGTAATGGGAGAAACACATGAGTGTTTTAATGCAAGAGATGGGAGTTTTTCTGTCTGTCTCTAAACTTACAGACAAAACAACCAGGCCATGAGCTGGAAGATAAAGGAAATATAGATTTGGAAGTTCTGCCAGAGACTGGAGACTCAGCAGATGATAATAATTAAATGATAAAAACATGGGTGGCCCCTGTGGCTCAAAGGCGTGGTGAGCCCGCCCCATATGCCGGAGGTGGCAGGTTCAAACCCAGCCCCAGCCAAAAAATAATAACAGCAATAGCATGAGCACAACTGGCCCTTACTGAACGCCCCTCATACGCACAGATTCGTTTGATTCTCATAACGACTCTGTGAAGTAGGTAACGTTATCATTCCATTTTACGGTTAAAGAAACTAAGGCTCAGAGGAGATGAGGAATTTGCCCAAGGTCACAGAGTCCATAAGTGAGCAAAGACAGAATTTGAGCCCAAAGCCTGCCTCTGAAGCTGCTTCTCATGGCCGCTGATGAGTGAAACTCCACCGTAGGGGCATTCTAGACGGTGCTTCTAAATTTTCACATTCACAGGACCTTTCAAGTCTGATGAAAACAATGGGAATTTCCACAGGAAAATGCTTATAAACTCATACCAAATGTTATAAATACTTTCAAGGGCACAAGGATCAATCCCTTGAGGTACATCCTTACGTGCCTGTGAAGACTCCTCTTCTAGATGAAACAGGTAATAAGATTGACACGTGACATTGACCCTAGACACTCATGGGTGCAATAAATCTCTCTTAAATCCCAAGCCAGCATGCTCGGGGCTTGGGAACACTGGGCACATGTCTGTCACCCTCTTTTCAAGTCCTGAGGCTGTGGCCCTGTGCTAAGATTGCAGATTTATGATTCTATTTTGCCCCTGTGGTTCTCGTCTGTTCCATTAGTGCTCATTAACCCTTCCTCTGTTGCCCTTGCTAGCCAAGAGCAGTTACTGTTACAGTCCGTGACAGATGGGAGGAAAGGGGAGAGGGGACAGTGGGACGGAGGGAGAGAAGTTGGTCCTGTGAATGCTGAGCTCCCCCATTCTCTAGAAAACTCAGGTCCCATCGTGTCCTCCTTTTTCTCAGAAACCAGGTGAAATGGGAGCCAGACTAACAGAACGATTGTTTTCTTAGCTAAAAATTAATAATCTGGCTTGGCTCCCATAGCACAGTGGTTATGGCGCTTGCCACATGCACAGACACTGACGGGTTCAAACTCAGCCCAGGCCAGCTAAACAACAGTGACAATTGCAGCAAAAAAAATAGCCAGGCATTGTGGCAGGCACCTGTAGTCCCAGCTACATGGGAGGCTGAGGCATGAGCATCGCTTAAGCCCAATAGTCAGAGGTCGCTATGAGCTGAGACGCCACAGCACTCGACCGAGGGCAACATAATAAAACTCAAAAAAAATAATAATAATTATATTGGCAACGTACCGATATTTCCAGCATACTCACAGTACTGACGTTGGTAGTTGCCGCCACAATAGGATTGGAGGAGTGATGTCCAATGTGCCAAAATCCAGTCCCTCCCTGAGGGGCTCACAGCTGGAAAAATGCAGGGGAAGACAGGGCAAAGTAAGAAACACTCCCCTCCCCAGACTTGGGGACAGCTTCACCAAGACACTGCCATTTAAGCAAGGGCTTGGAGAACAAATAGGACCAGTCAGTAGAGAAAGGGCCTGAGAGGGAGGAGAGTGGGAACAGTAGCAGCCAGTGGTGGGGAAAGTTCTGAGCCCTGGGAAGGAGTCCAGAAAGATGGGCGGGGCTAGGCTGGGAGAGGACTTGTACCTTGGGTATGGATTTGAATTTTATCCTTTAAGCCTTCAGTTTGCAAACTTTTGGGTACCTAAAAGTGAGTGCAGTACCTGCCAAGAGCTCAGATCCCCAGGCCCTGCTCCCAGAGCAGGTGATTCTGATGCAAATGGTCTGGAGCCCAGGGCTGGGGAAATAGAAACACCCTGGCTGAAAGCAGTGCGAGGCTGAATGGTTTGACGACAGAGGAGCTGTCTTTCTGCCCATTGCACAGAGGGTAATGTGCACACAGGAATCTAGGGCCCCCTCTGGCCGCACCCACAGTGACCACTGGTGTTACAATCCCCCAAAGACCCTATTCTTCCAACAAGAGGCTTGGGCCAGAAATAATCATCAGCATTCAAGACAAGCATGTGCACGGCCCCCACCTGGAGCACTCCCCACGAGTAGCCCCAGCCACGATGCCCGGCTGTAGGCATACTCAACAGACGCCATGAATGGAATCTTCTCTCCAGAAAGCAGAGGAAATATAACCTCATTTCAGTAATTCAGAAATCTCGTGACTGTCACTCATACCCAGTGGACATTTTGTTATCAAAGATGACCGTTTCCCCTGGGTATAAAACAGGTGAAAGGCTAGTCCCCTATGATGGGTTTTTTTTCACCCTTGCTTCATAAATGGAGTTTTGAAAGTTCTTTGGAGAGACGAGGCATAATGGTGTGTCCTTCTAGGCTTCCACAAGAAGAGCTTCTGGCTGCTGCTGACTTCATACTTAGCTGTGCACATGTGAGTGAGAGCCTGAGCTGCACGTCTAGGAAGGATGAGCCTTACTCTCCCGGACAACAGCAGATCAGAGACATTCATTTAGCCCTTGCGGGGAGCTACTGAAAGCCTTTATACCAACAGCCCCGCTAAGCACAGGACCCTCTTAAACACTGAGAGGCACCAAACGGCCCCTGAGTGCTTTGCTCCCATCACAAAGGTTTCACTGATGGCTGGACTTTTCATCTCGGCAAAGGGAGGCTCCAGCTCTCCAGGGCGCGTAGCGGTGGCGTGGCGCTCACTGTGCTGGAGCACCTCGCTGCAGGAACCATTGCATCCCGGGACAGATGCCCTCAGCCTCTCCTCCTGGAAAGAATGTGCACGCCCGCCCCCATCAGCTGCGGGGCCCAACCACTGCAAAGCCCTGCCCAGGTTGATTCGAACAATCAACTGGTTTCTACTGAAATGGATCAGGCTTCCTGTGAGACATGATGAAGAGGGTAAACACCGTCCCTCTGGGACTCCATGGAGAGTTTACTTCACTAAAACACTCCATTACTGGACACTGAGGGAGAGAAGGGTCGTGGGGAGGACCTGATTTTGTGATGATTAAATGCAGAGAAGTAATTGCTGGCATTGTTTGCATTCGTCTGAATAACACTAACTTTTAAGATGGTGTTGTTGAAAGCAAATTGTTGGATATTATTTTTCCGGCAGCAATAATCAGGCATTTTTCATAAAATGGCTTCCTCGCAAGAAAATCGCCAATAATGGCCAGAAAAACAACCAGTTCTAAATACAATGAAGCACGAGGAGGCAAAGTCAGGATTAAAGCAGCTGTCACGCTGGGGACACAAACAGTCGCTGAAAGGATGTCTCGCTGTTCCCAGGCACAGCTGGGAGCCGCTGCTGGGGCTCTAATGGGCCCCATGTGGGCGGGTCCTTAGAGTGGCTGCCACACAGGGTGGGGGAGGCATGCCAGGTGAAGGGAACGTGGGGGCTGCGCTCTGCTCATGGGGAACTTAAAAGCTTCTGGGCCCCAGAGAAGGTGTGCAGGGCCCCGCACGGGGCCTGGGCCCTTCCCACAGCCTGTCTGTGTTGCCTCCTTGCTCCGTGAAGGTGGCACATCTCAGCAAAGCCACGGTGAGGCCTCCACTCAGGGCCACACTGAGGCTCAGGGAACCCCCAAACCCCAAAGTGACCCATTTTCCTATTACCACCTTGCCTCCCCGCCAAAACAAGAGTGAGGGGCAGGACCCTATAGAACAGCATCAGCTTTCAGAAGCAATTCTTATTATACCTCTCCCCGCAGCCCAGTCCCCAGAAACGCTGCCCTCCAATACTTGGTAACTAGGACTACAGGTGCCTGCCACCACGCCAGGCTACTTTTTGTATTCTTAGTAGAGACAGGAGCTCAATATTGCTCAGGCTGCTCTGGAACTCCTGAGCTCAAGTGATCTGCCCACCTCAGTGTCCCAGAGTGCTGGGATTACAGGCGTGAGCCACTGTCCCCGGCCCCAGATTTGTCTTTGATTCACCCAGGGTGCACTGAATGTCTCTGTGAATCTATGCCTTCCCAGCATCAGTCAGGTCAAGAACAAGCTCCTTCCTCTGGCGGTCAAGGCCATGTGTGTGCCAGCTCCATTCTGACCACACTCAGCAGCGCCCTCTCTCTTTCCCCGAGAGTCACCCTTGTGCGAAGCTTGTGTCCTATCAGCTCCAAGTCGGGCCTCCACCAGCTAGGAAATTGCCTTGCAGTGCCACATCTTTCCTGCTATGTGTCACAGCCACTCCCAGCTCCACCTTCCCAGATAGCTCTGCCTGGGATGGGCCTCTCCTCCTCTCTCCCAATTTACTCCTTCATTTTCTTCCCAGGGTGCCTCCCACTCAAACTCACCTTCACCAAATCCTCACTATAGGATGCCAATCTACGATGTTCTGCATTTGCTCCACTTAAAAATACAATTTTTAGCCAGCCACAGTGGCTCCTCCTGTAATCCTAGAACTCTGGGAGGCCAAGGCAGGTAGATTACTTGAACTCAGGAGTTCCAGACCAGCCTGAGCAAGAGTGAGACTCCATCTCTACGAAAAATTGAAAAATTAGCCGGACCTTGTGGCAGGTGCCTATCATCCCAGCTATTCAGGAGGCTGAGGCAAGAGCATCACTTGAGCTCAAGAGTTTGAAGTTGCTGTGAGATATGATGCCATGGCACACTGGCCTGGGGCTACAGTGACACTCTACTCACCCCCTCCAAAAAAATAAATAAAAATACAATTTTTCTCTTTGGCTTCATATATGTAGTTTCCTCCAACCGGGATCTGAGACCCGTGGAAACCACATCCTCACTCCTCTGACGGGGCTTCACCTCACACTCACCTGATGCCCACTCTCCATGGCTCACGCTGTTTCTTGAAGGATCAAAAACAGCGTGGACATAGAATGTGCCATGAACGAGTGAATACACACTTGTGGGCTCCATGTGTAACTCAGACCCCAGTGGGCTCCCTGGGACCCCAGAGATCCCCTTTATTTTTGTTAAGGAGGAAAAGCCTAGTAAATACACGCATATCCACTGTGCGTTTTTCACATGTGGGTGTGCTCTCTGCATGAACAGGGGAGGTACCCCTTCAGCACTGAGCTTGATACTCCCTGCCATGGTGGGGAGAAGGGTCCAATAGCACGTTCAGTCACCTCCGTGGGGAGAGGAGGAGCTCCAGCCTCTCTCTCAGGACACACCCTTTGCACTTGGTGGCACATGGGCCAGTGTGAGAGCCTGGCGTGAAGGAGGCATGACGCCCCTGCTCAGCTCTGTGGCCCTGACAGCTCCTCTGCCTCCTCTAGCTCCCCACCCCCAAGCTGTGCTTCACACACATTGGTACTCACACCCAAAGGCTGGCACACACCAGCAGCCCTCTTGGGGACAGCAGTCCCCAAAAGTGGCCGCATCAGGGCAACTCCAGGACAGTACCATGGCCCAAGCTTGGGAGGCCAGCCCGGCAGCAGACACTTGCCACTGAGATTCTGTCTTTCCACCTGATCCAAACAATTCTGGAGGTGACAGGGGACAGTAAATAAACTGAACAGAATTTAAAATCCCTGCTCCATCAGCTGTGTGACCTTGGGCAGGTTTCTTAATTTCTCACTGAGGAATTTCTCATTAATTTCTCAATTTCCTCATCTATAAAACGGGAATCAGAATAATACCCACCTCACCAAACATGGAGAATTGAATGAGCCAGGAAAGTGATCTCTTAACGCGGTGCTTGTCATTTTATAATGCATCGTAATTCTTGTCACGAACTATTGTCCCTGAAATTCAAGGTTGAACTTTTTTCCCCCCGCAGCCTAAATGGCT
>CAUYQV010129084.1:0-22255 GCA_963574575.1 Galagoides demidoff
CCTGGGTAGAGTGCCATGGCATCACAGCTCATAGCAACCTCCAACTCCTGGGCTCAAGCGAGTCTCCTGCCTCCGCCTCCCAAGTAGCTGGGACCACAGGCGCCTGCCACAATGCCCGGCCGTTTTTTGGTTGCAGCCATCGTTGTTGTTTGGCGGGCCCGGGCTGGGGATTCGAACGCGCCACCTTAGGTGTATGTGGCTGGCGCCTTAGCCGATTGAGCCACAGGCGCCAAGCCGGTGCAAAGTCTTAAGAGGCACATGTCCTTGCTTTTAAGAAATCTTCCCTTTTGTTTGTTATTTCATTTCTAAAAGTTATTTTAAAATATTGACTGTGGGCTGGGCACGGTGGTTCACACCTGTAATCTTAGCACTTGGGGAGGCTGAGGTGGGTAGATTGCCTGAGCTTAAAGGTTCGAGACCAACCTGAACCCAGAGCAAGACCTCATCTTTTTTTTTTTTTTTTTTTTTTTTTTGAGATGGGGCCTCAAGCTATCCCCCCTGGGTAGAGTACCATGGCATCACAGCTCATAGCAACCTCCAACTCCTGGGCTCAAGTGAGTCTCCTGCCTCCACCTCCCAAGTAGCTGGGACCACAGGGGCCTGCCACAACATCAGCCATTTTTTGGTTGCAGCCATCATTGTTCTTTGGTGGGCCCAGGCTGGGGATTCGAACGTGCCACCTTAGATGTATGTGGCTGGCGCCTTAGCCGATTGAGCCACTGGTGCCGAGCCTCATCTTTAAAAATAGCCAGGCGTTGTGGGAAGCTCCTATAGTTCTACCTGGGAGGTTGAAGCAAGACAATCACTTAAGCCCAGGTGTTTGGGGTTGCTGTGAGCTATGATGCCATAGTATTCTACCAAGGATAACAAAGTGAGACTGTCTCAGAAATAAATAAAATAAAATAAAATATTGATTATATAAATATAAAAGATAAAAAGTAATACAGTAAACATCTTTGAAGCTATTAGTCAGGTTAAGGAGTAAAACCCTTGGGAAACTTCTCTAGAAGACACTTGTAAGTCATTGTAGATCTTCTCCCTTCCTTCCCTTAGTGATTTTGAACGTTCAACTTAGTATTTTGGCTCGGTGCCTGTAGCTCAGTGGCTACATATACTGGAGCTGGCAGGTTTGAACCTGGCCAGGGCCTGCCAAACAGCAACAACTACAACAAAAAAATAACTGGGCCTTGTGGCAGGCTCCTGTAGTCCCAGCTACTTGGGAGGCTGAGGCAAGAGAATCACTTAAACCCAAGAGTTTGAGGTGGTTATGAGCTCTGAGGCCACAGCACTCTACTGAGGGTGACATAGTGAGACTCTGTCTCAAAAACAAAAGCTTAGTGTCTTTTTCCAGCGTCCTCTTTTTTTTTTTTTCCTTGGAGACAAAGTCTCACTATGTCTCAGCTGAGGGCTGTTGGATCACAGCTCACAGCAATGTCAAACTCTTGGGTTTAAGTGATTTTCTTGACTCAGCCTCCCAAGTAGCTGGGACTACAGGTGCCTGCCACAATACCCAGCTATGTTTTTGGTTGTAGTTGTCATTGTTGTTTGGTAGGCCCAGGCTGGGTTCAAAACTACCAGCTCCAGTGTGTGTGCCCAGTGCCCTAGTGGCTTAGCTACAGGCGCCAAGCCTTTTTTTTTTTTTTTTTTTTTGAGACAGAGTCTCAAGCTGTCACCCTTGATAGAGTGCTATGGTGTCACAGCTCACAGCAACCTCAGACTTTTGGGCATAAGCAGTTCTCTTGCCTCAGCCTCCCAAATAGCTGTGAGTATAGGCACCCGCTACAACGCCCAGCTAATTTTTTTGTTGTTACAGTTGTTGTTTTAGCTGGCCCGGGTTGAGTTTCAACCCACCAGCCCCAGTGTATGTGGCTGGCGCCCTACCCACTGAGCTAAGGGTGCCAAGTTTTTCTATTTTTAGTAGAGACAGGGTCTCACTTCTGCTGAGGCTGGTCTTGAACTCCTGAGATAAGCAGTCCCAAGTGCTAGGATTACAGGTGTGAGCAACCTTGCCCAGCCATTTTTTTTTTTCCTTTTTTTGAGATAGAGTCTCACTTTATTGCTCTCGGTAAAGTGCCATGGCTTCATAACTCAGAGCAACCACAAACTCTTGAGTTCAAGTGATTCTCTTACCTCAGCCTCCCAAGTACCTGGGACTACAGGCACCCACCACAACGTCCAGCTATTTCTAGAGATGAAGTCTTGCTGTGTCTCAGACTGATTCAAACCAGTGAGCTCAGGCAATCTACCTGACTGGTTTCCTAAGTGCTAGGATTACAGAGGTGAGCCGCCGCACCCAGCCCCTCAACTTTCTCTTCTTGCCTGGTGTACATTCTTGCTGTAATTTAATCCTATCTACCTTGGATGTAGGAAGTAGCAGATTGTGATCTGGGACTGTCCCATTTCAAATTTTTTTTCTTTTTGGTGCTTCCTATTTGGGTCTTACTGTTGCAGAACCTTTCCTGTCTTCCTGCTCCTGAACCCAGAGATCCCACTAAGAACTGATTAAGAAATGAAGTGAGGCCAGGTACAGTGGCTCACAACTATAATCCTAACACTCAGGAAGACCGAGGCAGGCAGATTGCTTGACTTACAAGTTCAGGACCAGCCTGAACAAGAGTAATAAGACCCTGCCTCTACTTAAAATAGAAAAACTCGCTGGGCATTATGGTGGGTACCTATAGTCTCAGCTACTCCAGAGGCTGAGGCAAGAGGATCTCTTGAGCCCAAGAGTTTGAGGTTGCTGTGAGCTGTGATGTCACCATGGCACTTCACCCAAGGTGACAGAGTGAGGAAAAAAAAGAAAGAAAGTGTAGCTGTGGTGTTACATAGGCTTGTTTTCTGTTTGGTTTTTTTTGGGGGGGAGAGAGTCTCACTATGTCACTCTGGGTAGAATACCGTGGCATCACAGCTCAGAGCAACCTCAAACTCTTGGGCTTAAGTGATTCTCTTGCCTTAGCCTCCCTAGTAGCTGTGACTACAGGTGCCCACCACAACACCTGGCTATGTTTTTGTTGTAGTTGTTGTTTTAGCTGGCCCGGGCTGGGTTCGAACCCACCAGCCTGGGTGTATGTGGCCGGCGCCCTACCCACTGAACTATGGGCGCCACCCATTTTCTGATTTTTTAAATCCTTGTTTTTTACTTATGTTTTTTGGTTTTATTTTGGGAAAAGTTGATATTTGGTTTAGGCAGGTGTTCATTACACTTGCATATACCTTGTGAAAACTTACCACTCGAACCTTATCTAATCCTCTTGCTAGTTTTTTTGAGACAGATTCTCATTATGTTGCCCTTGGTAAAGTGCCCTGGCGTTATGGTGTCACAGGCTCATAGTAACCTCAAATTCTTAGGGTTAAGTGATTCTCCGGGCCTTAGCCTCCCAAGTAGCTGGGACTACAGGTGCCCGCCACAACACCCAGCTATTTTGTTGTCATTGTTGTAGCTGTTTATCAGGCCTGGGTCGGATTTGAACCTGCCAGCCCTGGTGTATGTGGCTGGCACCCTAACCACTGAACCACAGGCGCTGAGCCACCTCTTGCTAGTCTTGAGAATGAGGTAGATCAGATGTAATCACTTAGCAGATGATAAATCAGAGGTCCAAAGAGTATGTTTTGTTCAGTATCACACAATTGGATGATAGTGTTAGAGCTGCCAGAAGTGACTCCCAGAAGTTTGGGCAAATCCTGTTATTATTACTTTCCTTACCACCACCCCACAAGCCGTTGATATTTGGTAGGTAGAATTCAAATTAAAAGTTCCTGGCTGAGTGGCTGGCACAGTGGCTCACACCTATAATCCTAGTACTCTGGGAGGCCAAGGTGGGTGGATCATTTGAGCTCAGGAGTTCTAGACCAGTCTTGAGCAAGAGTGAGACCTATCTCTACTAAAAACAGAAAAATTAGCTGGATTATGGCAGGTACTTGTAGTCCCAACTACTTGGGCTTGGGAAGCTGAGGCAGGAGGGTTGCTTGAGCACAGGACTTGAAGGCTACAGTGAACCATGATCACACCATTGCATTCTAGCTTGAGCAACAAAGTGAGACTCTGCGTCTTATAATAAAAATGTTCCTGGCCGGGCATGATGGCTTATAGCTATATAATCCTAGCACCCTGGGAGGCCAAGGCTAGTGGATTGCCTGATCTCAGGAGTTGGAGACCAACATGAGCTAGAGCAAGACCCCCATCTCTAAAAAATAGCTGGATGTTGTGGTAAGTGCCTATAGCCCCAGCTACTCAGGAGGCTGAGGCAAGAGAATTGCTTGAGCCCAAGAGTTTGAGGTTGCTGTGAGCTATAATGCTCCAGCATTCTACTGAGGGCAACAAAATGAGACCCAGTCTCAAATAAATAAATAAAAGCATTCCTGAACTTTCCACACAGGTCCTAGTGGTTTGCTGACTCCAGGGTGATTCTTATGGCTTCCATTCACACATCCTTATTTAAGTTATTCCAAAGGGGTCAGGTACTTGAGATTGATGTTCTGCTATTTTACCACCATGATTCCTACAGTGCCTTTTCCTTTCAGACAAGTAAGCAGTTGGCAGCAGCATTCCAGGAAGAGTTCACAGTGCGAGAGGACCTCATGGGACTGGCAATTGGGACTCATGGTGCCAATATCCAGCAGGCCCGAAAAGTACCTGGGGTGACTGCCATTGAGTTAGGTGAAGAGACCTGCACTTTCCGCATCTACGGAGAGGTCAGTAAAAGATCCCTGACTTCTGGGTCTTCTAGGGGATAGAGAGAAGAGAGGCTAAAGTAGAAAGCAAACCTGATTTATACTGACCACCCTAACTTTGGTGGCAGCACATTTTCCCCAAAGGCAGATAATGGCAGAAAGATCATTTGTTTGAGATCCAGGTCTCCTATTTGGAGCCAGCGCCCTACCCTTTTGAGCCACAGGGGCCACCCCTTTATTTCAGTTTTTATTAATTGTTAATTTTTAATTATTACAGGTACATAATAGTTGTATATCTTTATAGGCTTTAATAACAAATCTCCACTCTTCTTCCCTTAGACTCCTGAAGCATGCCGACAGGCCCGAAGCTACCTTGAGTTTTCTGAGGACTCAGTACAAGTGCCCAGGAACCTGGTTGGTGAGTTAGGGGTGTGTATAAATAAAAGTGAAGAATATAGCTGGGGGTCAAGTGCAAGATTATCTGAAGTGATTGTGGGCTTTTGTAGCTAGTGATTGGCACTTCCCTGTGGACCTCCAACTTCACAAGGATAAAGCAAATAGTCCATACATAGTAGGAGTGGTAACATAGAAGAATAAAATTCTAGGGCTTATGTCGGGCACAGTGTCTCATGCCTGTAAATCTAGGACTCTGGTAAAGGCGGGTGGATTACTTGAGCTTAGGAGTTAGAGACCAGCCTAAGCAAGAGCAAGACCCCGTCTCTAAAAATAGCTGGGCCAGGCTCAGTGCCTGTGGCTCAATCGGATAAGGCGCCAGCCACATACACCTAAGGTGGTGGGTTCGAATCCCCAGCCCAGGCCCGCCAAACAACAATGATGGCTGCAACCAAAAAAAAAAAAAAATGGCCGGGCGTTGTGGCGGGCGCCTGTGGTCCCAGCTACTTAGGAGGCGGAGGCAGGAGACTCGCTTGAGCTCAGGAGTTGGAGGTTGCTATGAGCTGTGATGCCATGGCACTCTACCCAGGGGGATAGCTTGAGGCTCTGTCTCAAAAAAAAAAGAAAAAAGTAGCTGGGCCATGACGGGCACCTCAGCTACTTCGGAGGCTGAGCCAAGAGAATCACTTGAGCCTAAGAGTTGGAGGTTGCTGTGAGATATGATACCACAGCACTCTATCCGGAGTAAGAAAGGCTCAAAAGAATTTTTTTCCTAGGCATTATAATATTTTGTTTTCATCAGAAATCTGGACACAAGAGAATAAACTGAAATGTATTCTGTATAGGGAAGGGGGATGAGGCAGGACGTCTTTTTCTCTTACCTATTTTTACTCTTCATTACCTTTTTATTTAGAAAAAAAGGCCTAATTCTTCCTTTATCCATTCAGGCAAAGTGATCGGAAAGAACGGGAAAGTGATTCAGGAGATTGTGGATAAATCTGGTGTGGTGAGGGTTCGTGTGGAAGGTGATAATGACAAGAAGAACCCCAGGGAGGAGGTATGGGTGTGGGGCAACTAGGCCTAAAGATTGGTTTCCAGAAGTAGATGGGATTGTTCTTTCAAGACTGGGAGTTTGAGAGGGTAGAGACAGTCTTTTGTTCCCCTCAGTAGATTTAGAGCCCAGATTGATCACATTGGGTGGACTCTTCTAGGACACCAGGTGGGGTTAATATTTCCATTTCACTTCCCTTTCTGATCCATTTCCCCCTTTTCTGCTCTGCAGGGAATGGTTCCCTTCATATTTGTTGGCACCCGAGAGAATATCAGCAATGCCCAGGCTCTGCTGGAATACCACCTCTCCTACCTGCAGGTACCCAATCCAGAAGAGGAAAGAGCTGGGTGTTGAAAGGGGATGAAAACTGCTGGGGGATAAACTGAGGAACTATGATGCCTAGTTTGTCTCTCTGTATAGAACAGGAAATATGAACATTGGTGGGAATCTGAGGCTGTCGGGTTGGATGACAGAATTTTGTTTAGCCAGTATGTTCCCTCTCCTTGCATTCCTGATTGCTTAGGATATGCAGGGATAGTTAGGGTAGAGAAGCATAAAGAAAGGCACTGTCCATTGATCTTATTCCATATCTTCCATTTTCTACCTAACCAGGAGGTGGAGCAGCTTCGCTTGGAGAGGCTGCAAATTGATGAACAGCTTCGACAGATAGGGCTGGGCTTTCGCCCTCCTGGCAGTGGGCGGGGCAGCGGTAGCAGTGACAAAACTGGATATACCACTGATGAGAGCTCCTCCTCCTCCCTTCATGCTACTCGAACCTATGGGGGCAGCTACGGGGGCCGGGGCCGGGGCCGGAGGACAGGTGGTCCTGCCTATGGTGAGACACCTATGGGAGCGGGGGTGGGTGGGGGCCTTGTAGAGAGGCAGAGGTCTGGATGGAATCTTGGGGGAAAGCTGTGATAGACATGATAAAGAGGTGATTGACTGGGGACCTGGGAATGAGAGGAAGAATTTTTCTGGTTTGGGAACTATGATGGATCCCTGGGTAGGATTAGTGGCCCTGACTAGATCCCACTGTGTTCTTCAGGCCCCAGCTCAGACCTGTCTACAGCTTCTGAGACTGAATCAGAGAAGAGAGAGGAGCCCCACAGACCTGGGCCTGGCGACAGGGATCCCCCAACCCGCGGGGAAGATAACCGGAGACGGCCGATTGGGGGCCGGGGTAGGGGACCCCCACCTGCTCCCCGGCCCAGTTTGAGATACAGTTCTTCATCTATTAGTTCAGGTACCAGACAGCTGGGTTTATGAATATGGGTTGAAAAGGAAAGGTGATGGATACCTGAATCCCAACATGTTTTTTTCCTCTGACCAGTGCTGAAGGATCCAGACAGTAATCCCTACAGCCTATTGGACACATCTGAACCAGAGCCCCCCGTTGATTCAGAACCGGGGGAACCTCCCCCAGCAAGCGCTAGACGCCGCCGTTCCCGCCGCCGCCGCACTGATGAAGATAGGACTGTCATGGATGGAGGCCTGGAATCAGATGGGCCCAACATGACAGAGAATGGCCTGGGTGAGAGCTGTTCCTGGGGTCTGAAAAATTAGAGACAGATAAGAATTGAAGAATGGGCGTGGGGAACAGTGGCTCATGGCTATAATCCTAGCACTCTGGGAGGCTGAAGCAGGTAGATTGCCTGAGCTAACTGGTTTGAAAACAGCCTGAGCAAGAGCAAGACCTCAGGTCTAAAAATAGCCAGGCATTGTGGCAGTCGCCTGTAATCGCAGCTACTCTGGAGGCTAAGGCAAAAGAATCACTTCAGCCCAAGAGTTTGAGGTTGCTATGAGCTAGGATGCCATGGTACTCTACCAAGGGCAACAAAGTGAGACTCTGTCTGAAAAAAAAAAAAAAAATTTAGGGATGGGGGATTGGATATGTGACTCTTGTTTTTTCCCTACCTAACAGAAGATGAATCTAGGCCCCAGCGTCGTAATCGCAGCCGCCGTCGCCGTAATCGTGGTAACCGGACTGATGGTTCTATCAGTGGAGACCGTCAGCCAGGTCAGCTGACACTGGCCACCAGAATTCTTCCTCAGAGCTGAATGGGATGGCTTCTACCCTGTGAAAACCAGGGGTTGGGGTTCAATGGGTGTGTTGGGCTGGCTATTGGAGTTCCTTCTGAAACTTGATCCTCTGCCTTCCCCAGTGACTGTGGCTGACTATATTTCACGAGCAGAGTCTCAGAGCCGCCAGCGGCCACCCCTGGACCGCACTAAACCCTCAGAAGACTCTCTTTCAGGACAAAAGGTAGGCAGGCAAGGTGTGATTTACCCTGTCCCTTTTTTCTTGCTATCTTGTGGCAGGACACAATAAAATTTCTAAAGAAATCTCTTACTGGGCTTGGCGCCTGTGGCTCAAGCAGCTAAGGCGCCAGCCACATACACCTGAGCTGGCGGGTTCGAATACAGCCTGGGCTCGCCAAACAACAATGACGGCTACAACCAAAAATTATAGCTGGGCGTTGTGGCGGGCGCCTGTGATCCCAGTTACTTGGGAGGCAGAGGCAGGAGACTCGCTTGAGCCTAGGAGTTGGAGGTTGCTGTGAGCTATTAGGCCATGGCATTCTACCCAGGGTGACAGCTTGAGGCTCTTTCTCAAAAAAAAAAAAAAGAAAAAAGAAATCTCTTACTGGCTTAGTGCCTATAGCTCAGCAGCTAGGGTGCCAATCACATACACCAACAACAATGACAACTACAACCAAAAAATAGCCTGGTGATGTGGCAGGTGCCTGTAGTCCCAGCTACTTGGGAGGCTGAGGCAAGAGAATCACTTAAGCCCAAGAGTTTATGGTTGCTGTAAGCTGTGACACTATGGTACTCTGCCGAGGGTGACATAGTGAAACTTTTGTTTCCAAAAAAAAAAAAAATCTTTTACTGAATCGCAGAGGTAACTGTGTCTAATGTTTAGACTGCATTTAGAATAGTGCACACTTTGAATAGACTAGAGAGGAAAGGTTGGTTCACTTTTTCTGGATCCCAGGAAGAGTGAGACTGGGGCATGGAGATCAAGGAACCAATCCCTGGATCACCAGATGCTATGAGGGCTTCAGTGGTAGAGAGTGTCATCCACCTGAATTTCTGTTGACCGTCTGCCTTTTCTCTTGATTTTTGCTTTCCCACTTCCTCCTCAGGGTGACTCTGTCAGCAAGCTTTCTAAGGGCCCTGCGGAGAATGGAGAGCTCTCTGCCCCCCTGGAGTTGGGTAGTTTGGTGAATGGGGTTTCATAAAACCTCCAGCCTGCATCCCTCCCTTCTCCATCTCGCTTGCTGCCCAACACCATGGCCCTCACAGGCCCAACTGACCTGCGCTGGAGCTGCTCTTATCTAGGGGGGGAGGGGGGTGGCACAGCAGCTTGGGTCCCCCCCAACCTCCAGGAGCTATTGGAGGGGTGTGTAACAGGGTCATACCCCCCTCCCTCTTGTCCACCCTACCCCAAGGGTAAGGGGAGCCTCTCTCCTTTCCCATCAGACTGGATGTGCCTTTATCCTCTAAGACCCCAATCTCTCTGAACACCCCCATTCTTCGCCTGTTGGTGAGGGGTGCTCCTTGACCCACCCAGATTTGACAGTTCAGGGGGGCTCCCCTGCTATCCCTCCTCCCATCCTGTACCCCCCATTTCTGGGGCCTCATCACTGTGGAAGACGGGGATAGTAAGGGTATAAGTGGGTGGGAGGCATGGGGAAGGTTTTGGATTAGAACCAGGGGTGTGTATGAAGGGGGTGACAAGGTCCCCCAAGGGGAGGGGGGAAACTACCTTGTCTGGTGGATGAGAAGGCGTATTTATTTTTCACTGTACAGTATTTAAAGAGAATAAAAAATCCAAATGGCTCTCTGCTTCCTGTGCCTTCCTCACCCCCAGTTTGGTCCTTTTGTTTCTTTAGGACTGCCCTGCCCTGGCCCTTGGCCCCAGGCCCCTGTTTTCTTTTCCTCCATACCTTCTCATTCTTTAGTGATCCAAAGAAGATGGTCTGTCTTCTGAAGATTCCTGACATTCCTAAATTCCCCTGGACCAGAGGACAGTGGCTTGTACCTTGTTTCTCCCCTCCCCCAGATTTGCTGGTAGAGGGCATTGGGCCAATCCTATACCTGAGTCACAGCAGAGGGCTAGGCGGGTCTGCTTAGAGCTGGAACTGTTCCTGAGAACTGAGAGCCAACCTGGGCTGCTTAATCCGATTACCTGAGGCCTGGGGCTTGGGCTGGGCTTTGGGCAGAGTAGAGAGCAGGGTATCCTCATACCAGCTTCTGGAACCCGTGTCCAGCTGCCATTCTTTGTCATTGTTCTGGTCTGGCTCCAAGCATATTCTCCAGTATCCACATAACAGAGCTCTTCAGCTCTGGGGAGTTGTCCTAGGTTTCCTAATTCCTCACTCCTGATGTATAGGTTGAGAGATAAAACTTGCCTTAATTCAATGGCTGTGGAGAAATCTAAGGTTTGGGAACTGGAGTTGGAGGGCTTACATTTTTCACCTGGGGAAAGGGGTTGAATCACCTCCCAAGCACCTGCTGGAATGACTCAGGAAATAAAAATGGCCAACCCCCCCTCTGCCTGTCTTGCCCCAGGGGCAGGTCGGGGTTTGAGGCACTACTGTCACCATTGAGGGAGTTGGGGTGGGAAGTGATGGTCCAAGTTCCTTCCTGAACAACTGACCCTGAGGGCACTTGATCCTTGGTTGGAAAGGAATTGGTTTTAAATTGCCAAAGCTTAAGAAGGGAGGAGAGACATCCTGGCAACTGGGGCTGGAAGGCTTGACATCTAGGTCTTGGGTGGGGAGAGGGCGTGGTACCCTAAGGGGTAATGCTGGGAGCCAAGACACAGGACACCTGGGTTTGCCTAAGGGGGAGGAGGTTAAGTTGGCGCCCTTAAGGAAGCAGAGTCTTGTGGGAGGGACTGAGGAGGAGTCAGCCTTTAAAAGCTATTCCCAGTCTGGTACTGCCAGCTACAGACGTTGATCCCAGGTGAGAAGTCTGTGGCTCTGTGCCTGGCAGCTGCGGAGACAACGGAACTAAGGTTTACGGTTTATTGCCATCACTAAGGGTCGGTCCGGTGGCACCTGTGGGTAGGGAGAGCGGGATGGGGGTCTGCTAGTTGCTAGACCTCAAGGCAAGAAGGAAAGGAGAGCACAACCTTTCCAGCCTGGGTACCAGACGCAGCGGATTTTACTATTCGATTGTCTCCAAAGTGTGCCGAATTAGTTGGAAGCAAAGGCTCTGTTTTGCGGTCTGGACTTGGGGATGGTAGATACTTTTTAAAGACTTGAGTTCTCCACAACGACTCCAGACTGGGAAGACACTTAGCATTTTCAGGGTTGCTGCTTCATTTTGAGGAGAGGGCATTCAGAACGCACTCTTAAAACTTACTCCAACCCATGGCGCTAGCCGGCTTCTCAGAGGACCGGGCCTGGAGTCTGGAGGCCCCGGCTTCCACGGCCACTACCTCCTCGACTTTGGGATCCCAGCAGCAGGAGGACGCTGGGAGTCGGGTGGTCCCCAGGGGACTTCCCCTGGAGAAGGTGAAAAGACCCATGAACGCGTTCATGGTGTGGAGCTCCGCCCAGCGCCGCCAGATGGCGCAGCAGAACCCCAAGATGCACAACTCAGAGATCTCCAAGCGCCTGGGCGCTCAGTGGAAGCTGCTGGGTGAGGACGAGAAGCGGCCCTTCGTGGAGGAGGCCAAGAGGCTCCGTGCACGGCACCTGCGCGACCACCCCGACTATAAGTACCGACCTCGACGCAAGGCCAAGAGCTCGGGCGCTGGAACTCCCCATTTCAGCCAGGGAAGAGTTAGTCTGGCTGGCGGCGGGCCCCTCTGGGGGCCGGTGTACACGACCACCCAAGCTAGCAGAGGTTTCGGATACAGACCCCCCAACTACCCGACAGCCTACCTGCCCAGCAACTACGGGTGAGTGCTTGGGAGCAGTAATGCCAGAGGGCCTGGCCGGAGGGGTACCTGTGTCTGCTTAAGCTGGTGGGTGGGTACCTTACCTTGTTATTTCCAGGGCCCTATGTAGGGTGGAGTGGGTCTGGGTTTTCCCAGAGGGCGTTTCCATCTTAGCCTTGAGGTGGCAGCCCTGCAGGGGCAGGTGACAGACCCCTAGATGTGACTGGGTTTTGGTTATGTGGGTGCCCCCTTTTCCCTTGCTTCTGGCCTGTGTGACCAGGCTTCCTCTCCCAGCCTCCAGGGCAAGGAGAGGCCAGGCCGATTCTGCCCCTTCCTGGCCTGCAGCCCCAAAGAAAACAGCCACGCAGCACGCAAGTCAGCTAAGCCAGCTCTTGAGCATGCCCTGACAAAGCTATGCACTTTAGAGTATAAGCCATCTTGCGTCTGGTTCCATGCCTGTTGTACCCAGTGGGGCCAGGCAGCCAGGGCTGGGTGGGAGGCAAGTTCTCCTCAGCCCCAAACTAATCAGACCCCTCCCCGACTTGGGAGTTGCACCTCCAACCTAAGGAAGCACCCTCTAACCCCATGTTTCTCTCTACAGCTCTTCCCACTGTAAACCGGAGGCCCCATCGACATGCTCCCTCTCTCAGAGTGACCCAAAGCTCCAGGGGGAGCTACTCCCTCCCTATAACCCCTACCTGCCCCCAGGTTCTCCCACTATGTACAACCCTCCCCTGTCTGGTGCCCCCATGCCCCTAACACACCTCTAACCCTCATGAACACACATTTCCCAGTAAGAGCCCCATTCTCTTTTCACCCAGAACCATCCCCTACAGCACAAGCTGCAAGCCACAGTTAAAAGAAGGCACACAATCTATACTTTTTTTGTAGAATTAAACACAATTTTATACAAATAAATCACGTCTTTTGAGTCTTTATTGTCCCATCACCATTTTTCCTCACTGCAGTGAGAAACAGTCCTGTCTCCACTCCCGCCTGGACCTGCCAGAGCAAGAACCTCCTCACCCCACCCTGGGGCCCTGCCTGAGTCATTCTCTGTCCCCCTTTCCCCGCCCTCAGCACTGGGGTCCAGGAGACAGCTCCGACCAGGCTGGGGAGGGAGGTCACCACAGCCCCTTGTCCCTCCATTCCACAGTCCAGGCTTTGTTTTCTATGGACAGAAGGGAAGTGGGGAGATGGGAGGAAGGGTAAGAGGTTTGCCCAGAATAGTGTTAAACAACTGGAAAGTGTTGCTAAAGGAGGAGCCTTGGCCAAATGATTAATGAAGAGTTAACAGTACAGGTACAGGAATCAGGCAAGCATTCCAATGTCAGAATGACAGTTTTAAAGACTCCACCCATCTTCTCCTTTTCTAAGGATCTGGATCCACCAACTATTCATTTTCACTAAAAGTAAACCTGGCTCAAGCTGCAACTGCAGAGGAATGGAGAGTAATTAAGTCACACCAGCAGAATGGCTCAGATGAGGAGGACCTGAGGTTGGATGGGTGAATGGAAACACAGATGACTTCAGTAACTGGCTCTGCTCTACTGCGCTTTTTTCAGCTTGTGGGCAGGCTTTGCATTCCAGTAGTAGAGGAGCTGGGCAGCAATGAGGCCATTGCAGAGAGAGGAGACCACAAAGGTTCCAGCCAGGAGGGGGTCTCCAGTTTCCTGGTTTTAAGAGACACAGCCAGGGTCACCCTTCAGCATAGCCCAAGAAGGGTTCTCTAGGAACAAAGGTTCCAGAGAGGGCAGCTTTAGCCCTTAGCTGGAAAACGTAAGATGAGGTTTTAGTGCCTTCTAAAAAGAAAGTGGTACACTCACCTGAATGGAAGTAAAGATTCGGGCCAGGGAGCCCCCAAACAGCAGAAAGACTGTGATAGCTGAGAGCTGACCTGTGTTCCCATTGTGGTAGTTGGTGGCTGCCTGGAACAGCTAGGAGAGACTTTGAAACTTTTGATTCTGTCATCTGAGCATTCCCATGCTCCCATCACTGATTTCCCCTTTCCCCTTATTCCAATACCCCCACACCTCAGCCACGTTCTCTGTCCCTCTGCCCTCCCCACCTCCCAACATCATTCCCTTTGCTCATAGTACCCACCCTTCCCACCACCACAGCAGGCACATTAGAAGCCTGCAGCAGGGTGACTACAGCCATGGGTGTCAGAGGTGAAAGCAGCACCAGCAGGATCAAGGCGTAGCAGGCTAGGAAAGCAACACCTGGAGGTTGGGAAGACAAGGAGTCCTCATCAACCTCTCAATGTCCTCCACCTTCCCAAGGCCTGAGTTCCCAGCAGGGTTCCCAGAAGCCACACAGCCTGCTCTTGGGCAAATCATCTGTACCTTTTACAGTCTGTGCTCTATAGTGCATGATCAGGAAGCAGATGGTGATTGTCTGGAGCATCAGGAACAGGGCTTCACCCCAAGAGCTGCAGAGTCAAGAGTCAGAAGGAATAAAGGTGGGCCTGGAAAGAGCCACAAATGCCTCCATAGCCCATCTATCTAGGGAACAACTCTCCCACTTCATTCTGGATCCTGGGCATTCTTAAGATGCTCACTTCATCACCAACTAGATTTCTAAAAGGGCTAAGCTTTACTGCCCCGTTTACCTCCCTCACTTAAGCTCCCAGTGAGGAGCATACCTTTAGGGATAAAGGGTGGGTCCCCTCACCTGAATGGGAAGTTGTTGGTGATACTGTAGACCATGGTCCCAGTCAATGCCACTAACTCCAGCATTACTGACTGGAGACTCAGCCCTTCAGCACTCTTGGCTCCCAGGATTTTAAAAATCTGGGGAAGCTTTACTGGGGAAAGGATGAGAAGGGCAGGGTTGAGGAGCCTCCATTCCTTGGGAATACAACAGCTATAGAAGTGTGTTAACCCACTTTCAATTAAGGGATCCATAAAGTTCATGGCCCCCATCCCAACAGCAGGAAAGAAAGATACATACCCAGAAGTGACCCAGCCACAATGCCCAGCCCTAGGCCTTTGCTGAGGAGAATCTTGAGGCAGGGGACTGAGAAGAGAAAAAGGGTTAAGCAGAGACCATACCTCTGAAATCCAGGCCAAGGCATGAAGTCTCCTATAGGCTCCTCCCAAGCCCCACCTCCCTGGAAGGTGGTGAGGGGAGGGATAAATAGCCTGGTCCTTTCTTTTCCGTTTACTATTAGAACTAGAATACTTACTTTTTTTTTTTTTTTGCAGTTTTTGGCCAGGGCTGGGTTTGAAACCACCACCTCCAGCATATGGGGCCTGTGCCCTACTCCTTTGAGCCACAGGTGCTGCCTTCTTTTTTTTTAAAGAGAGAGTCTCACTTTATCACTCTCTGTAGAGTGTCCTGGAGTCACACAGCTCACAGCAACCTTCAACTCCTGGGCTTAGGTGATTCTCTTGCCTCAGTCTCCCGAGTAGCTGGGACCACTAGAGCCCACCAAACTGTAGCAGTTTGGCCGGCTTTGGGCCCGCCACCCTCATTAGAGGGGGACGCCACCCTACCCATTGAGCTACAGGCGCAGCCCAGGACTAGGATACTATATTTTTTTTTGGAAACAGAGCCTCAAGCTGTCCCCCTAGGTAGAGTACTATGGCATCAAAGCTCATAGCAACCTCCAACTCCTGGGCTCAAGCGAGTCTCCTGCCTCCGCCTCCCAAGTAGCTGGGACCACAGGCGCCCGCCACAATGCCCAGCTATTTTTTTTTGGTTGCAGCCTTCATTGTTGTTTGGCAGGCCTGGGCTGGATTCAAACCTACCACCTTAGGTGTATGTGGCTGGTGCCTTAGCCACTTGAGCCACAGGCACCAAGCCTAGGATACTTTCTAAAACAGACTTAACCACAATGCCTTCCCTCCCATCCAATCTTTCATTCCCTACATCTAAACTCCTTGACTTCCAAGATTCTCCATTGCTTCCCTGTTTAAAGTAAGGAAGGCCCGAGAATACTCTGGGCACCGGGGCAGCCCACTTCGCCCGTCTCCTCCAAAGACAGGTCTCCATAACACTCATTCCTAAGCCCTTTTGATTTACCCTGGCGCCTTACTCAGGGACTTTACCCTTACAGGACTTGTTTTTATGCCTTGGCCACCCACAACTTCTCTAGCCTTGAAGCCTTTCCCTCAAGGATCTTGGCTCAGTGTGAGTCAGACTCACAGGTCGTGAATGTAGCTAAGAAACTAGCCCCCAAAGCTCAGGGGAGATGCTAAGAATTGATAGGGGCAGACTGAGGAAGCTTCCCAAAGGGTTTGATGTTTGAGATGGCCTTTGCCAAGAGGTGCTCCACAAATACACACAAGAAGGAAGACAAATTATCCCAAAAGTAAACCATGAGCAAACTTGGAGGCTGGAAAGAAAGCAGTCAGGGTGGCAACAGCAATTGGGCGTGCTAAGGGCCTTTTTCACCAGGGGCTTTCAATGACGTAACCCTGCTAGCGATCTAATAAAGGTTTAAGTTATTTGACCTGATTGTTATTTTGTCTCGCAAAAATTTAAGTCTTTTCGTTTCTCGCTGTTGCTAAAGCCCAAACTTCACGAATTCCTTCAGTCAGCGGCTTTCCCCTCTTGCCCAAATATGGCGTCCTACTTCTAGGAAGAGAGACACTTCCGCCCCTCTCAGAAGCAACTTCCGCCCAGCTCGGAACGGCAGCAGTTACCGTTGTCATTTAGTCCCCAGTCACGCCTTAAACGAATGATTCGCGGTTGTTCGAGCAGGGCTTGGATCGGATGCTGAATAAAACTCACCGTGAAGTAAGTCCCACTGGACGAAAAGCTGGTCGTAGCATTTCTCAGGTAAAAGAATCGGCACCAGGAGCTGTTTGAGCGGTCCGTCTGCCTCAGCCGCCATATTGCAAGTATAGCTTCCGCCAGTCTCTCCAGACCGTCACTGCCTATTGCCGGCGCGTGCGCGACCCAGCACTCCTCCTCTTCTTTACCCCAGCACTCTTCCTCTTCTTTTCCCGCGACGAAGTTCACCTGCCACCTGTTCGCCACTTTCTTACGCCACTCCAGCTTCAATAGCGTGAAATAGGTCTCATTCGGGGACCACGTTTTGGAGGTTCTCCCTTGTTTGAATTGTGGAGCTGTACGCCTGCGCAGTTAGACCTTCCGTGCTTTTATTGACGCTTCCAGTTCGGAAGCAAAATTTATCCTCCCTTTCTTTGCTTTTCCTGCTGGGCGCCATCTTGTCTTCTGTACAGCCAGCTTTATATTCGAATTTGAGAGTGAAGGAGCGCGATTCCCCAAAATGGCGTTGATTGGGGGTGCTGCAGGTTTCTATCTCCCGTTCTTTCGGCGCCTCCAGAGGGTACAGCGCCGGCGGGAGCATGACAGTCTGTGCTGGACAGCACGCACCCACTTTGGAAGAGGGGTGCACCAGTAACTGCTGGGCCTGAGACAGTGAAGCAAGAGAGGAGGTGGGGGAGGCGAGTCTAGCTCCGTGGGAGACAGCCCTTGAGTCACCACTTGGGATGTAGAGCTGGCATTCTCCATGAAGCCCAGGCCTTGGCTTTGGCCTGCGTGTCAACCCTACCTCACTGACCCAAGGGCATACCACGTGCTGAGCGCAGACTTCAGGAAGGCTGAGTAGGCCCAAAAAGCTCTGCTTGGGAAAGGACACCTTCCACTACTTGGTACTGCCTTCCACCCCGCCACCCAGTGCCAGGATGCCAACCCAGGTTGCTCTATCCTACTGCCTTAACAGTGCTTGGGTGGCTCCTGCTCTGCAGTTTGCAAGATCATAGGGTATGTCTGCAGGTAGTGGTGTGGCTGCCCTAGTGGGGTGCGTCTATAAGTCAGGCTACAGCTATAAGTCAATCAGCCTAGCCACCCCCTGTAATTGAAAACAGTGGCATTAGCTGGCACTCAGTATTAGTACGGACTGTGGTCATACAGGGAGGCCCTTTCTATAATTCTACATCGGCTTCTATGGGAGTGCCACTGTCTCTTTTCCCCCCTCACAAGGTACTGGGGATGTCAGGGTTGGTTTGGTGAGTGACACAAGCTAGAGGGCAACCTGTTCTTAGGAGCACAGAGGGTAATTGTGTGTGTGTAGATCAGACTACACACTACTTTGGGGGTTGATGCAGCTTGTCCCAGGTGGGCTAGGAGCATCCCAGGTCCAGCAAAGGTTACATCAGGCTTTTCAGCTAGCTTGGGACACATTTGACAGGGTTGGACATTCTCATTGCTTGTGGAAATGAAAGTCCACAGGCATTCAATTGTTGGTGCCTGCAATTGTGTAGGGGTGGAAAAAGACTGCTGGGATGGGTGACTCCACTGCTTGCTGGAGAGGAGGAACTTGGGGTAGCCGGAGGCCCCCGAAAAAGAAGGGGGAAGGTACACCTCAGACAACACCAGCTGTGCCACGCACACTGGGTCACATATTGACAATGTTGTTTTTCACCAGTTGTTTCTGGCCCCTGAGACTCTCACCATAGAAGGCACAGAAAGGCATTTAACAAGAAACTCATCGCTTTTAATCCTGGCAGGACAAGGGAGCAAGGACAAAGATTTGAGTAGGTTTCACTACTCTCCTACTGGGGAGAGGGAGGGGAGATCTCATACATTTAATAAAAATCTCCCTACCTCCCTCCTAATTATATTATCCCTATTTTTTGTTCTTCAAGAAGACAGGGAAGGAAGATAACTTTGTTTTTGAGTCAGTTGCATAGTGAGGAAATGATGGATGTCCCTTGGTGCCCTGAAGTTGGGGCAGATGCTCAGAGAGGTTGGTAAGTGGATGGACGTCTCCGGACAATGCAGAAGGCAACAAGTACCAGGATGAGGAGGCCGAGGAGGATCAGGCCAATGATGACAGGCAGCAGGATGGATCCGTCACTAGGACAAGAGAAACCTGGCAGAAGTACAGGGCAAATGAGCATTGCAATATGGTGGCTAGCATAAAGGCAGAAGGAGGGAGGAATGTGGGGAGGCCTTGGGGAGCAGAAGACTGGTGAGAAGTTCACCACAAAGTCTCTGAGAAGTAAATAAACGGGAAAAGTGAGTAGAGGGCAGCGCCTGTGCCTCAGTGGGTAGGGCGCCAACTTCATATACCAAGAGTGGCGGGTTCAAACCTGGCCCTGGCCAAACTGCAACAAAAAAATAGCTGGGCATTGTGGCGGGCACCTGTCGTCTCAGCTACTCAGGAGGCTGAGGCAAGAGAATTGCCTAAGCCCAGGAGTTGGAGGTTGCTGTGAGCTGTGTGACGCCACAGCACTCTACCAAGGGCAATAAAGTGAGACTCTGTCTTTACCAAAAAAAAAGAGAGGCAGGTTCGAATCCAGCTTGGGCCTGCCAAAACAACAATGACGGCTGCAACCAAAAAATAGCCAGGCGCAGTGGCGGGTGCCTGTGGTCCCAGCTACTTGGGAGGCTGAGGCAGGAGATTCCCTTGAGCCCAGGAGTTGTAGGTTGCTGTAAGCTGTGATATCACTGCACTCTACCCGGGGGGATAGCTTGAGGCTCTGTCTCAAAAAAAGAGAGAAAGAAGGTCTTGCAGAGGAGGGGATAATTGCCCAATAGCCATAATAAGCCTGAGAAAGGGAGGAAATTTAGGGGGTTGAAAAGGTAGATGACTGGCCAGGCGCAGTGGCTCATGCTTTTAATCCCAGGACTGTGGGAGGCTGAGGCAGGAGGATTGCTTGAGCTCAAGAGTTTGAGGCTTGTCTGAGGGACAGAGAGACCCTGATTCAAGAAAAAAATTGAAAAACTGCTGGGCAGGCGGTGCCTGTGGCTCAAAGGAGTAGGGCACCGGCCCCATATGCTGGAGGTGGTGGGTTCAAACCCAGCACCGGCCGAAAAAAAATGCAAAAAAAAAAAGAGGAAGAAAAACAGCTGGGTGCTGGGGCAAGTGTTTTCCCAGTGATTTCAGAGGCTGAGGCAGCAGGATGTCCACAGCCTGAGTCTGACATTGCAGTGAGCTACGACACCATTGCACTCTGCTCAAGGCATAGAGTAGAACTCTGTCTCGACAAAAAAAAAAAAAAAAAAAAGGAAAGAAAGAAAAGAGAGATGACTGGCTTATGGGCCTGAGAAAGGGGCTGGAAGTGCAGTGGGAGAATGCTAGGAGGAAAGATGACTCTTACTTGGTCCAAAGACCCCTGTGTGGGGCAGCTGAGCAGCCTGTAGCCTCAGGGAAAGCAGGTCTACATGGATAGCTGGTGAAAGCATGATACTTGAGTTTCTGCAACTGAAGCTCCTGCCCAGGGGTGCTTGGAGATCTTGAAGGGATGAATTCTGAGCTGAGAATTCATACTCTGAAGGAGTAAAGAAAGGTCAGGTTCTGTCCACCTCCCCATCTAATCCCATTAGGAGCCCCAGCATCTAGTGTTAGCATTGAGGAAAGGACGTACGTTACCTTTTGCTTGGGGGAAGGACACATTGTACTCCACAGCCATATAGCTCAGATAGACAGTGCTCTGCTTTAGGTCCTAGGGGGACAGGAAGCCTCAGGGCAGTGAGGGGGTGAGGATTGTAGGGATGGGGCACTGTGGGGAGTGGAGGGGATTGAGGGTGAAGTTATTTAGCTATACCTGTTGGAATCCAAAGGTGAGCTGTCCATAGGGGAATGAGAGAAGCAGGTGGGGGTGGGCACCTTCACAGCTCCCTTGGGGCTTGGTTTTGTTAGGGTTCAGTTCAGAGAGGCCCCAGGCCTATGAGGAAGATAGAGAGTCATGAGACTACATGGCCACTGTTCTTACTTCCTCCCTCTGAGCCATAACAAGTCTTGCCTCCTTTCACTCATGTCCCTGCTATGATTTAGCTTTACCTTTCCATTCTGGGTTGAATACAAGACTCGGATCTGAATCTGGGCATGAAGGTGGACGCAGGGTTGGGAATTATTATTCCATATGTAGTCTCCGGTAGCCTCCTGGGAGCCTGGGCTAGGAGGGTTTGGAGTGGGTGGAAATGGTCCTGAGTGGTGGGAAGTGGTAGACAATCCTGGGCTGGTGGCAGTGCTGTTGCTTGTGGGATGAACGGTGGAATTTCTATGACTGGTGGTGGTCGTGGTGGCCGGATTGTGAGTGGGTCCATGGCTGGTAACCGTGCCTATGCTTGTTGGATGAACTGTGGTATTTCCATGACCAGTTGTGGTGGCAGGATTATGAGTGGCAGTTGTGGGTCCATGGCTGGTGGTGCCGGTGGTGGTGGTTCTATGAGTAGTAGTTCTGTGACTTTTGGTAGTCCTTTGGCTGGTTGTTGCAGTGCTTTCTGTAGCTGTAGGTGTCACGGTGAAGGATGGGAGCAGAGTGGCCGATTTTTTGTGAGGACAATCATTCCCTATCCCCTGGGCTTTCAACAGAGGTGAGACTGGTTAGCACTCAGGGGCAGGCTCCTTCCTGGACTCTCCCTCCCTTTAGCCCCATTTCTCCTTACCTGCTAGTAGCCCCAGCAAAGCTCCTGAGAAAATCACAGCCAACTTCATGGTAGAACTGCCTCATCCAAAGTCCAGCTAGGCAGTCTGAAACCAGTTGCTTAGCCCTAGTCTCAGCTTTCTCTCAGAAAGAAGGAAATGAAAGATAATACTTCCTGTTACTGAATAATCCCACCCTCAACCTGACTCAGACACCTCAGCTCTAGCCACCAATCTCTTAGTCATTTCGTAATGACTAGAAGCTAGAGGACTACTGACCCAGAATTGCTAAGTGGGAATGGCTAGGGCAAAGTCAAGATTATCACGTGGGCACAGAATGAGATGGAGAGTTCTGGGCTAATTTGTCTACCTCAGCAAAATGTGCTGAGCAGCTGTGGCAATCATAGGACTAGTTGAGACAGCAGGTTCCTCCCTCATTAGCCTCCCAGAAAAGTTTGACAGGCATTAGAACAAATTCATCTCCACTTCCCTTCCCCTTTACCCCATTACTCTTAATCTATTGCTTTCCGCTTAGCCCTGGCAAGTGAGGCACTTATGACAGTACACCCCCTCCACAGGGTCATGCTCTCTAGTTCACCTATTCTCTCAAGAACAGTAAGAGAATGCATTATCTGCTAACTTACATACTAAAAAGGAAGCAACCCAGACAAAAGGTTATTAATTAAGGGGGGACTTGATGTGTACCCAGCAGCAGGTGGGAGAAGGTAGGGGAGGTTAAGAAATGAGAAGCCCAAACAGGCAGTTTCCAAATCATTTTATTCAGAATTTTGTGTTTGTTCCTGAATCAATAAATACTATACAAAACAATGTAAAAATGGCTACCATTTTGTCTCCCCTGCTCCCCCCACCTGGGGACAATCCCCTGGACCACCTCATTTGT
>CAUYQV010129085.1:0-21455 GCA_963574575.1 Galagoides demidoff
ATCCCCCTGGGTAGAGTGCCATGGCATCACAGCTCATAGCAACCTCCAACTCCTGGGCTCAAGCGAGTCTCCTGCCTCAGCCTCCCAAGTAGCTGGGACCACAGGCGCCCACCACAACGCCCGGCCATTTTTTAGTTGCAGTCGTCGTTGTTGTTTGGTGGCCCCGGGCTAGGGATTCGAACCCGCCACCTTAGGTGTACATGGCTGGCGCCTTAGCCAATTGAGCCACAGGCGCCAAGCCCTTTTTTCTTTTTTTAACATTGGATCTCTATTCCTTTTGGAGTTGATTCTAATGTACAATGGAAGGCATGGAATTAACTTTTTCTCCAGATGACTATCCACTGTCCTGATAGCACCGATTAAAAAGTCTATCTTTTTCTAATGATTGGAGATCACATTCCCCAGACCCTTTGCATTCAAATCTTGGACTTCCACATGGACTTCCTGTCTCTGTCCCATTTTCTCATCTGTCCACCCTTGTGCCAATGCCTCTTCCTTGAGGACTTCAAGATACATCTCAGCATAAGGTAGGGATTCTTTCCTGCTTTTCTTTCTGTCCAGAGGGTTTTGTAGGATTCCTTGCTTATTTATTTTTCCAGACTTTAAAACCATCTTGTCTAGCTCCTGAAAAAGACCCCTGATTTTTTTTTTTTTTTTTTTTTTTTTTTGCCAAAGCTGGGTTTGAACCCACCACCTCCGGCGCCCTACTCCTTCCACAGGCACTGCCCAAGACACTTGATTTTTTTTAAAAGTTGAGATTGTAGGTAGGGTGTGGTAGCTCATACATGTAACCTTAGCACTTCAGGAGGAGGAAGGAGGATCACTCAAGGCCAGGTGTTCTAGACCAGTCTGGGCAATATAGTAAGATCTTATCTCTACCAAAAAAATGAGCCAGGTGTAGTGGTGCACACCTATAGTCCTACTTAGTTGGAAGGCTGAGGTAGGAGATCCCCTGAGCCCAGGAGTTGGAGGTTGCAGTGAACTACGGTGGTGCCACTGCACTCAGGCCTGGGTGACATGAGAATCTTGTCGCTTTTTTAAAAAAGTTGAGATTGTACTAAATTTATAAATCACTTGGGAAAGCCGACATTCTGCTGTGGCACAATGACATTTCCATATGCTGTAGAATCACCCTATGTGAAAACAAGGCGCGTTCTCCATTTGGCCAACTTTACTTTTTTTTTTTTTTGAGACAGAGTCTCACCTATGTCACCCTAGGTAGAGTACTGTGATGTCACAGCTCACAGCAACCTCAAACCCTTGGGCCACAACGCCCAACTATTTTTTTGGTTGTAGTTGTCATTGTTTAACAGGCCCGGGCCAGGCTCGAACCCACCACCTTCGATGTATGCCGAGCCGGACTTTACTTTTTTATACCTATTCTCGGGAAGATAGTTGTACGGAGGACCGTTTCAGAGGTTTATTTCACACACATGTTGTACACTGAATGTCAGGCTCAGTCCTAGCGTTAGTATTTATCTTTTCATTACTCCTATAAGGGCTTCTTCTCTTTCATTGTGTTTTTGACGTGAATGTTGTTTTTACTGTATATGGGGAAGCCCGTAATTTATTCTCAATTTTCCATCTTAGTGAATAAGTCTTTTTTCATTTCTATTCATCTTAGCATTTATTTTCCTGGGTTTTCTAGGTGTACTAGATGTTATCTGCAAAAAAGTATAATTTATCTCTTCCTTAAGGGATGAACATTTTTAAAGATTTGTATTACATGCTGCCAAATCTTGTCTTTGAAAAAAATATGGTATCAATTTGTACTCCTCCTGTGGCAGTGTTTTAGAACACCCTTGCCAGCACTGAGCATTAACATGTAAAAAGATTTTCACCACTTTTCTACAACCCTCATTCATCAAGAGGACATCCACTGTGTCCCGTCTCCGTGCCAGGCACTGCGGACACAGCAGGAGCCCACAGATCTCAGCCTCAGGGAGTCCAAGTTCTAGGAGAAGATGAGGCTTGTTTCTTGAGGTTTAAATGAAGACTGCTGCCACCTCTGAGCCCAGCGGATGGGGGAGGGGCCAGGCTCCCTAGTGGAGAACTGGCCCTGGCCCAGGGACTTGTTCTGGAAAACCCTGAGAGATTATGTAAAATCCATCACCCTCACTGCCATCACAACAAGCACTTCAGGCATCTTGGAAGATCCTCTGCACTATCTGGGCAGTGCCAGGAGCAGGAGCCCCACGAGAGTGGCTGCATCTGTGCAGGAGCCAGGGGCCAGCCAGACCCCCTTCTGGGCCAGCCCGGCCCGGTCCCTGCTCTCCCAAAGGCAGATTCAGGACTGAATGCTGAGGATGCCCCTGCCCTGTGGCTGCCATCTGATAAAACAGATGATAAAATTGATGCAAGGCTTCCTGGAGGCTCCTGCTTTCCCTTAAAGCCCCAGCCCAGCCCTGGCCCAGGGGCCTCTTGTGAACGGCCCCTCTGCCTGTTTGCAGAGAGCACTCATTGATGGCAACCCTGAAGCTGGGTAGGATGTCCCAGAGAGCTCTGCCCACAAGGCACACCTACCTCATTCTCCTTCTTTTTGGCCCATTGCCCTCTGACCTCAGCCCCTTTCCACGCACCCATGCCCCGAGCACTGTAGGAGACTTGCTGTGTGATCCCAGACAAACTGCCTTACCTCTCTGGGCTTTCCCCATCTGTACCTCACAGGCAAATGTGAGGAGTATTTACAGCGGGTCTGTACAGTGTGTGGCAGCAGGACTGCAGGCATGTATGTTCATTGAGAGAGTGAAAGAATACATGGATTGTGCTGGCAAACTTTGTAGTGGCTTGGTTTTCACTTAGACCATCAGAATGCAAAGATCAGATCCCAGGACTTCTAAATGCACGCTTTGTTAGAAATGCAGCCATCCCACCCTAGGGGTAGTTCCAGCCATGCCCAGGATGAGGTGGGTGGGGAGCTGGACCCAGAGCAAAGGGCATTTGGATCCTAGAACCCAGACCAGCCGTCCATACCCTGGCCTTGCTTGCACTGGCTTCTGATCTCACTTTGCAATCCTACTGAGGTCCTTGCCGGGCTTGCGCAGAGGTGTATGGGGTGGCAAGAGGGACGCCTACCACCACCACTCAGCCCAGGCAGCTAGGTCCCCGGGAGAGGAAATTTCCTTCTCTGTGTGTTTATTTTCCACATCCTTGACTTTGAAAGCCAAGCTGGTGTTGGTATTTACCTTGGCCAGGCCTCCCATCTCCCCAGGCCAGCCTCGTGTAAACACACTGTTCCTTTTCTCAGCTTTGCTAGCATTGCGGTGGCCTTTTGCAACCAATTCTAGGAATTTTTAAGTCTGAAGGATTCGGTTCAGGGATCAGCCCTCCAGAGAGTCCAGGGTGCAAGACCCCCCTCTCCAGGGCCTCTTTCCCAAGGCCACAGGGATGAGCAGGGCCTATGCAGGGTGGGGTGGGGTCCTCTCCCAAGTGATGCCTCGTTCTTCCTCATGACCATGATACGGGTAGCCTTGCTCCCCCCCAGCCACACTGGCAGTCATACTCAAGAGGGCATAGGCTTCAGGGAAGGATCTGGCTGTCTCCAATGTCCTGCACCAGGCCACCTCTGGGACTGGTGGGAGAGGGCTCGCTGTAGAGTGGCAGCTCTGCAGCTCCAGTTAGTCTGGCGTGTTGGCAACTGGACCGCAGTCCAGAGTGGATGGTGGAGTGGTGCACTGGGGTACAGCCTCGGGAGGGAGTCCCTACCCTCACAGAGCTGGCCTTCTAGAGGGCAGGTGTGCAGCAGGGAGGATGCAGAGATCTGGGGTGACAGCATGTGCCCCACAAGGTGAGCATGAGGCAGCCCCCCTCACCTGTTGGCTCACCTGACTGGTGACGCTTGTGCCGGTGATGTGACTTCTCTTGAGATTCGGTCCTTGGATGAGGACCGGAGGGCAGCCCATCAGCCACAAGGGAGCCGCGGATGAGGCCGCGTGGGCAGCACCACCTCACTCTGCCCACAAAAGCTGCCGTCCCACCACCGCTGCGTTCTAAAACTGCATCAGTGGGCACCAGGGCCAGTGCGACAACTCCGCTGAATCTCTGCCCCTTTTCCATGCAGATCTGGGACATGAGCGATGATGAGACCATCTGAGACAGCCCCTCCCTGACCACCTGCTGAAGAGTGCTTGGTCCGGAGCAGGACTGGTGATGCTGGGCTGGTGCCCTCCAACCTTTCTGGTCCCTCCTCTCCAGGCCTGAAGGACTGGAGCCCCTTCTGTTGCCCAGGAGCTCCCAGTGTTCTGCGTTTCTCATGATCCTGCCAGTTCTGAACTAAATAATAACCTTGGCTTTAGCATTGCCGTTCATTGGGACTTGGTTCCCTCCATGTGCAGTTCTGTTTTTCTTATTGCCACAAATGTTTGATACAAGCTCCCAGAATGCTTTCTCCTTGACCCCCCAGGGATTGGCAGTGAGGGAACACTTGGCCCAACCACAGCCCAACACAGTGAGGGAAAAGATGGGACACCAGCTTCTGCCAGGAGCCCTTGTCGGGAGGCAGGGCCCAGCCCCTAGGCTCCACTGCCGACTCCTCCCATCACCTCACACTTAGCCTGTCCTTGGTGGAGTGCTGGGGTCACTGGGACAAGGTGCCTGCCTCTCAGCCTGTCCTCTGCTGTGGACATAACTAGGCCTGCTCAAAGGAAGGATGGAGTCTCAGGCCAGACCCAGGCAGCTGCCTAAGTGGGAGGCTCCTCTCTGCCCCTGTGGGCTCACAAGGCCCACAGTAGGCTTAGCTGCCTGCCTGCTCCACCTCACTGGTGGCTTGGACGCCCTAACACTAGTGTGGGGTGGCTGTCCCTGTGTGCCTGTCTCCATTTGAGGGGTCAGAAGGCTCAAACACAAGCTATGTGGGCAAGGGCTAGTTTGCCTCTCTCTCCTGGATTTGTGAGTAAGGCCCACAGGGCAGGGTATGGAAACCCAAGGGCACGTCCTTACTGTCTATGACTGGGGGTGAGATGTCATTGTCTCTGGGGTCAGCGGCACCCTTTTATACTTTTTATTCTTATGGCTTTTAAATTTTGTCTCAGGAGTAGCACCAAAGTCAGAATTGAATCTGGGGCCAACTTGTACAATGGTAGGACTTCTGTCTGGTATATGTGTTTATTTTTTTGAGACAGGATCTCACTCTGACACCCTCTTGCTTCAGCCTCCCGAGTACCACAGCCACCTACCACAGTACTCGGCAAGTTTTTCTCTTTGTAGCAGAGATGGGGGTCTCACTCTTGCCCAGGCTGGTCTGGAACTCCTGAGCTCAAGCAATCTACCCACCTTGGCCTCCCAGAGTGCTAGGATTACAGACTAGAGCCACTGAGCCCAGCCTGTAGAAAAATTTAAAAAGATGCTTCTAAAGAAGAAAGCAAATATTACTGTTTTCCAGTATACATCAGGGCCACCGAATCTGCCCCCAGGGCCGCGTACCCAAGCCCTGGGGGCCTCTGCCCACCTGGCCTGGTGTGCTCCCTCCAGGACTGAAGAGCCACACGCAGTCTGTGGTTTAAGAGCACTTTATTATTGTTCTTAAGGCTACTTTTAAGTACAAAAAAAAGATGGCCTGCCAAACCTTTTTTTTCTTCTTCCAGGAAAAACAGGCCACAGAGAATGGTATATTACAGATTTACAAACATGGAGAGGAGGGTCAGACGCACTGCAGATGGCTCGGCTCTGGGAGGAACTTCACGGAGCCCCTTCTAACGCAGGGAGGATACTCTTTCTCAGTGACAGGTTTGGTTGCTGCCTCCTCTGCCTCAGGCCCCTCCAGGGTACCACCTATTCCAGATAGGTCAGTGCACTAAGGACCCTGCTTGTCAGCACCACCAACCCCTCCCAAAGCAGTGACCTCGCTCACTGACAAAGAGAACTGTCCCAGGAGCGCTCTCCACCAAGCCGGTCAGCAGCGGGCGGTTTTCCTGTTACGACGCTCAGTAGCCTGTAGCAATAACAAACTAGTGGCTATTAATGCAGATGCAGTGTTCTCATAGAATAACTGTGTTCCTGCACTTTTACAGACAAATCTACGACAAAAAAAAAAAAGATCAACTTTTTTTTCCAAACAACAACAAAAAAATATGAATGATTACAATAGGAAAGGGAAAAATTAAATAGCTACATATCATTAACAAATTAATTGTTCTTCAAAAAATACCTACAAATTTCTCTGTACATTCTTTACGCACAGCGTAATGATGGTCTTAAAAGTTACCTATATAAAAAAAGTGTTCTCAATGATTTTTTTTCCTACAGAAAATATAGGGGCCTGAATGCCAAAGCTTGGAAGCCCAGTAAAGTGGGAGTGAAATGTGTGCAGGGTGAGAGGGAAGGGTCTCTTCTTCTGCTTTTGGAAAGGCCTGCAGCCACCTCGCGCCAGTCCGCCAACCTTTCTACTTGGTGCCAATTTCCAAAATTCAGCAGCTAAGCTGGATTTTTCTCATACTGAATACCAGCCTCAAGGGCTCTGGTGATTTGTGAACCAGCCCATCCAACGTCCCACGTGAGGTGGCCACATCCACATCACCTGGTCAGGTGCCTTGTGGGAAGCCCTAAGGTGGGCCAGGCTGTGTGCAGACGGCGGAAGGGCAGGGAATAGAAACGCTCATGACCAATGAACAGCCACCGTGGACTGCCACAGCCATCTGTCACGCTCACTGCTTCACCTAATTTCTAGTTAGTAGCTAGTAATATAGCAAACGATAATAAATGCAGTAATAACTGTATAAAGTCATAGGAATGTATACTGCCTTGGCCCCAGTGTACGAGGAAGCATACAAAATACCATTATCACAGATTGTCAGGAATCTGATGTTCAGCTAAGAGTTCAAAGGCAGCAGTTTCTGCATCGAGGGAAGTTGGAAGACACAAACCCCACCTCCCCTGGGTTCCTGTAACAAAGCAGACAGGGATGCAAAAAACAAATGTCATCAGCCTGCAGCCCAAACTCCAGCGTCCTCCACTGAGGCCGGCTGCCTGCTCAACTGCCACTGCCAGAGCCTGCCAGGAGCTGGCTGTCCCCGGCACTACTTGTGAGTAAAGTGAATATCAAATACAAATCTTAGAGTACAACTGTACCAGCAGTAAGTATATCTAGGACTGTAACTGACAAAAATAAACTAATTCTGAAAAGAAGATAGTAAGTATTAAAGTTTTTGTTTACTGTCTATACAGTTAATAGAAACCAGCTATTTTTTTTTCTCCATTAAAACATGCATCATGTTTAAAGCACTATGGAATCCTCCAGCCTCAGCTCTAGGCTAACAAACTGCAGTGTTCGGAGAAGGTAAAATGCCCGTGATTGGTAGAGTCTGCAGTCCAGTTGCAAGCACCTGAAATCTAGAGAGAGAAAGACCTATAACCTGTATGAGACTTCCCCTTCCAAAGCCGTTTTGTCTAAATTTAAAACAACAACAACAACAAAACACAAATGGTCAGAAATGTCATCCTTAAACCCTTTGTTTTCAGCAGTTTGCCCTCAGAGTCCTAGCATCACACACAAGTTGTCAGGCAGGCAACTCTAGTCTCCCCAGTAGTGCAAATCAGACACGACAGTTCTCTTCAAGTATCACACACACGGACCAAACCGCACACGCCACGGAAGCTGAGCCACACACACCCGGGTCTCAAGAAGCACAGGGGGAAAAGCACAAAGCGTCTGGGTCACCAATGTCATGGCTTGTGGCTGAGAAAGCGTGCTGTGGGGTCCCAGCCCCGTCGGGCGGTCTACCTGCATCAGAGGTTTCTTTGGTAACTGAGGCAGGAAGGAAGGATGCTACATTAGACAGATGTTCCACACGCAGTTCCTGCGGTCGTGTTTGAGGGCCCCCTTGTACGAATACCAAGCAAGTACAAAAACAACAGAACAAAAAATCCCAACATGGTTTTTGCGAATAAACCATCCCGTCCCTCCCCCACCCCCCCACCATGATTTTTTTGTGTTTTTAAGCGGACTGTTCAAAGCTCAGGCAGACCATGCAGACCCTGTGCCGCCGGAAGGGCCCGTTCAGGACACCACGGAGGGGGAATGGCTGTGGCTGACCATGTGGGCGGAGGGGCTGGCGGGCTGGCCCCTGCGTGAGGCCGACTCGGGGCTGCTGGATGCTCCGTCCTTGGCCGCTTTGATCTGAAGCCACGTGTCACCCAGAGCTTTGGCAAAGTGGTCGTCCACAGAGCCTGTGATGGACACGGAGTTGGGTGCTGGCTCAGGTTCCTTGTAGTTCTTGCCCAGGCTCCTGCGGAAATGCTCCTCCACCACGGGGTCACAAGTGGTAGTGGCTGCAGGCAAGGAGTGTGGTCAGAGCACAGGTGGCTGCAGATGCGCAGACGGGCAGCACCTCTCTCCGGCCACGGCACGGTGGGTTCTGGGGAAAGGGGCCCACCTCCCCCAGCTTAGTTGGGCAACTTGTGCTGTTCCCTCCTGAGTATAAAATGGTGATATACTTACTGCACCAGGCAATTAGGTGCATTCAGATAGCAAATGTAGCATTGCATTTAAATAGCCACTGTCTCCCCATGACCAGACCATGAGGTCCTATACCCCTTCCCACCCACAGCACACACCACACTGGGTATGCGCTGTCTGCTTCACAAAATACCCTTGAAGCCCAACAGTAAGCAAGCTCTGGGGGCGAAGGGGGCAGCCTACATGTGATAGAAGACACTCACCGCTCGGTGGCCTCCGGTAGCTGGCAGGCCCAGGTGCTGCACAGCCACTGTGTGCCACAGGGCAGTGTGAGAGGTTGCAGTTGCGGGCACCGGCCGAGGCGCAGGTGATCACAGAGGGCCGGTTCTGCAGGGGGAGGGGGTGTCAGTGCGGGGAGACCTAGCCCAGCCCCCACACCACCCTGTAGACCCTCCTAAGCACCTTTAGGGCCCTGTCCTGGGGCCCTTCCTGAGTGAAAGAAATTACAGTCACGCTCTCTGCTCCCTTCTACATCACCACTGGAGGCCACTGCTAATACTTCCTATCCACTGAGAGTGAGACCCTGAGGGGTATGTTCAGTCTGCTCCCCTGGATCATGACTGGACAGGGACAGCGTTCAGAGTTGGTCTGTCCTTCCTCTCAAATCCGAACTCAGACAAACACTGGGAGTTCAGAAACTTCAAGTAGATGGCAGGACTGCAGAAGGGACCACAGCTCCTACTGTTAAGGTCTCTGGGGCACCTCTCGTCACCCCTGCTATGTCAGCCCAGAACCTTCCCAGTATACTTGAATTTTTTGCTTAGCCCAGCTCCGGTTGGCTTCTATTATGATTAAACCACAATGCAGACAGAAATGGAGGGAAACAGACCTCAGTGTACACACGTCCCCTGGCCCCACCTGCCCTGCCTGCACAGACGACTGCTCTCTTTCCCTGCACCCCTACACGGCCTGCCTGGTGGATGGACGCCCTCTGTGAAGCCATCATGACTGCCACCACCTCTCCCCGTTCCACCTGCACCCCACACCCCACCAAGACTCAGTAAGTCGGATTGGTCCTTCCCAGTGGAGAGAACCCAGCCGAGGGCATTAACCCCTGAGCTGCTGTTTCTTTGCTGTGTGTAATAGGAAGCATTGTGCAGGAGGCCCCGGGTGTAGGTGGGAGTCCTCCCTATCAGATGCAGTCTCCCCGCACCTGGAGGGTGGCCTACAGCTCAGACCCCCACCTGCTGAAGGGGCCATCTTGAGCCCACTCCCCTCTCTGAGGGGGGCTGAGGCAGCCACATTCATCAAGCATGACTGTGCCCTGTTGGCCAGCCAGCTGCTCAGCCACACTCAGGTTCAAGTTGAGCCTGGTGGTCAGGAGCTGTGGGACAGCCACAACAGATTGGTCACGTGGGTAGAGAGAAGAGGATACAGAGACCTGGACACAAGCACAGCCCAGATGGTGAGTGCTTGTGAGATCCTGGGGCTCCACACCCCTGCACACCCTCGTTTCCCGGATGGGGAAAATGGAGGCTGGAGACAAGTTACCCGCTGGAGGTTACACAGCAAATTACTGGATGAGCCTTTGTCACCCAAAACCCATTCACCCCAGTGCCACTGACCTCTGTCCTGAGGAGATGCAGCAGTGCCATCATCTGCCCTCTCAGTATCTTGGTACCTTTCCTCAGACTACTGTGTACCCCCCCCCATGTGCCATCACAAAACGGGCTACCATGTACCCCCCAGGCCATCACAAAATGGGCTACCGTGTACCCCCCCCAGATGCCATCACAAAATGGGCTACCGTGTACCCCCCCAGATGCCATCACAAAACGGGCTACCGTGTACCCCACCCCAGATGCCATCACAAACGGGCCACCGTGTGCCCCCCCCTCCAGATGTCATCACAAAACGCCTTCCGCTGTCTCCTGGGACTACCTCTGTGTGAACTTTCCTATCCCAGTTCCTAGAGATCCAAGTCCTGTTTCCATACAGCCTGCACTGGCTGCCACTGACACAGCTTTGCTGTGGCCCCAGGAAGCACCTTCCCAGGCGCTCCCCTCACTCTGGGCTGCGGGACGACACATGACAACACAAAAAAACGCTCACAGGTGGGTGGGTACCGCAGACCTGCTGGAGAGCAGGGACAGCTTCGTGTCCTCAACACAGGACTGAGCAGCAGCTGGGGCTGTGGTGCAGTCTGGGCCGCCCCACACTCACCCAGGAAGGGCAGGCACAGGATCTCCACACCACCAAAGAGAGCTCCGGGTGGCTGGGTGGCCCGGGAGAGCTGCCCAGACCTGGCCACAGCCACTGGCTTTATTCTCACTCCTGGCCAGGAATCCCATAAGATCACAGGTGGGAACTCAAGGATCTCACTAGGAAAGTTCCACAGCCCCTGGGAACCTGCCTTGGGCAGCGGAGATGCTCTTACTAGGTGTGGCTTGGGCAGCCAGGCCCGCTCACTCTGCCCAGTGACAGGTTTTACAAAGCAACTGACCGTAATCAACCAGAAGATGTTCAAAAGCCAAGAGCCTTACAGAGTCAAGCAAATCAATCACCCGAGAAAACACTAAAGCGTCCTTGAAGCTAAGAGGGAGGTTGGGGGGGGCGGGGCGGCCACAGAGGACCCACCCTGATCTCAGGGGCTTGCAATTCAATTTGCAAGTTAAATCCTGGCCCCATGCACTACTTGAGGGACTTTCTGCCAGCACTGGCAATGACCAGAGAGCTGAATTACCTGAGTTCAAGAAATAAGTTCCTTTTATGCCTTAATCAGTCAAAACTTGGGTGTTCTGCTTGCATGTTCCATGCCCTGGCTGCAGAGAGCCAGGTCTCCACGGGTCCAACTGCCCACACACCTCTCCCCGCTGGCCCTGCTGCCTGAGAGTGTGACCCTCTCCTCTCCATCCATGCCCCGATTAGACTGCGAGCCCCTGATGGATTGTGACTATGTCTTAAACAGTGCCTGGTACATGTCACTGTTTAGTAAATGGAAGGAATGGTGGTGACACCCTATCCCCAGGTTCTTACCAAAACTAATTAGTGGCTGTCAACATTTGCACCAATAGTTGAACTGTGGTTTAGCTACAGGTCACCCATCTTCTCCTCTGGACTAAAACTGTGAGCATCCCGAGAACAAGAATGTAGTTGCTTCTAGAACACTCCTTTGCACACAGTAGGAGTCTGCACTGTTTGGTTAAATGGATGAAACAAACAAAAGAGGGACATCAGGGTCACCTGTTCCCCAGTCTTACTGGAATTCCCATGCACCAGCATGTATGCTCTCCCCGTTAGTGACATAAACGGTTGTTACAGAGCACACCAGAGACAGACACCGGGCAGGGTACACTGTGCTGGGGCTCAGCTGAGCCACCCAGAGCCACCATCAGCACTCCAGATGGCTGTCAGGCCAGCTCGGAGGAAGCCTGGGGCTGCAGGGACGCAGCAGGAACAGAGCAGGCTCCTGCAGCCAGTGCCCAGAATCCGAGTCGCCTGGTGCCACACACGTCCTCTCCTCCAGCCACACCTTCCCTGTCTGCTCCCTACAGGCCTGTACTAGGTCACAGGACCCAGGGATTCAGTGCACGCCAGAGGCTCAGGCCATGATTCTAAACCTCAATGCTGATGCCTTCTCTTTTTTTTTTGAGATGGAGCCTCAAGCTATCCCCCTGGGTAGAGTGCCATGGCATCACAGCTCATAGCAACTTCCAATTCCTGGGCTCAAGCCGAGTCTCCTGCCTCTGCCTCCCAAGTAGCTGGGACCACAGGCGCCATCCACAACGCCCGGCCATTTTTTGGTTGCAGCCATCATTGTTGTTTGGCGGGCCCCAGGCTGGGGATTTGAACCTGCCACCTTAAGTGTACGTGGCTGGCGCCTTAGCCGATTGAGCCACAGGTGCTGAGCCGATGCCTTCTCTTATTACATTATATATTCCCTCAGGAACCCTAGTTTTAAAAAGATTTATCTTCTTCTATCAAACTACATTGATTAATAACTTAATTTCTGCCAAGCGTCAGTTTCTGACCAGCATGCACTCATGACCACAGTGACCACCCACTTCATAGGGTCCCGGACCAAAGCAAAGCAACCTGACACTGAATTTCATCCGTGTGACCCTAATAATAGGTAAGCACAGGATTCCCCTGAGGAGCCTCAGACCAATCCCAAGATGGGACCACAGAGGAAGACTGCCGGAGAAAAACCTCATCACCAACCCCAGCAAGGTGCCCGCAAGACGATACCATCTTGTCGAAGGCCACCAGTCCTAGGAGGTGAGGCCCAGGCAGGTCTGGGTAGGAATTAATGTGTGAGGTTAGGCTTCCTACTCTGCTACTCCCTCAGCCCAAATGTAGAACTGAGGATGAGGATGGTGCCCTCACCCCTATCCTCATGGCTTAGTCTCCTGAGCCCCTAGCCCCGGACTCCCTCGCAGCCGCCCTCCTGGACACGCGTACCTGCTGCCGCTCCCCCGGGGTCAGTGTGGGTGAGAGGCCAGCCGGCCTGCTGGTGTCCAGGCTGTTCTTTGTCAGTGCGAGGGGCTGCTCCATGCTGAGGCTGGGGAGGGACGTGTACAGGTGGCCTCCGTGCAGGCCCATGGTGGGGGCCACAGCACGCTCGATGGGGCTGCGGCTCCGCTCCCGGGGGTCTTTCCGACAGTCCCCATTAGCAGTCTTGTTCCTGAAAAAGAGAAGCATTCACATGAGAATACCTGGCATGTCCTGAAGGGCAAGGGGACACTACGAGCCAGTCACCTCACATCGTTTACCTCATTTCATTTTGCCTCAAAGCTCAAGTCACATAGCCGACCAGTAAGCTGAGGAGCCAGGCTGCCAACCCAGGTCAGTCTGACCCCCAAGCTCCTAGGTGAGGCACCTCCCAGCAGAGTCTGAAGGACCCTCCAAACAAAGAGAGCACCGGCTCAGTAGCGTCACCTGCACGCCTCCGTCATGACGCCACTTGCGGAGCTGACGTGTGTGCTCAAGGCCAGCTTGGTTTGACAGGAACCTGCCATTTAAACAGAATGACGATGATGACGAACTAAAGTAACTAAAGGCTGCTACCTGCCGAGTCCTGTTCTGAAACTCTACAGGCATCTGTTCACCCCATCCCCCGGCAGCAGGAGACGCCAGAGCCACCCCCCTCTCCAGGCAAGGAACCCAAGACTCAGAGCAGGCAGTCGCTAGTAAGCAGTGGCATTTGCTCTGGGACACTCAGGCCAGTGTTTACCTCTCCCCTCCCCAGCACACAAGAGCATTGTGCTTAACAGAGTTCACCATTAGCCTCGCCTGTGAGTTCCGTGCTTGGCAGACACTGTGTGGGTACAGGTGGCGATGGGAACACTGTCCCCGGGATACGATCTAGTCTGAAGGCTGCATTGCATATGGCATCAGTTAGAAAACAGCCCAACACAGGCTGGGTTTAGGAGTTCACTGGCGCCTATGGTCCCAGCTACTAGGGAGGCTGAGGCAAAAGGATCTCTGGAGCCCAGGAACTTGGGGCTGCAGAGTGAGCTAAGATGACACCATTGCCTTCCAGCCTACAGAAATCCCGTCTCTATTTTGGAACAAGAAAAAAGGCTCTGCCAGTAAGGCACAGCCTACAAAAACCCATAAATGCAGTCCCAGGCTCACTCCTGGTCCATCCATCCTCCCCTGTTGATTCCAGTGGGGGTCTTACCCCTTAAGCCCACCATGCCCTCTGCTGACGGAGCAATCTTTTTTCATAGCTAAAGAGCAAGTCTTCTAGAGAAAAACGTGGCATAATGACTTCAGTGACTTTAAGAAATACAAATTATTCAGCAGTTACCCTCTGACCTTGAGGCTGGATGACCGTCTTGCTAGAGAAGCCTGGGCTTGTACACCCAGTGACCCTGACAGTGAGGCAGCCACAACCCACCTCCTCATCTGGCCGAGGACGACAAAATACAGCTTAGTACTTTATGACACACAAGTGCACGTGCGTGATGGGCATAGATTCTTACGACTGTAGATTAACTTGTAGTTATAAGAAATGATACAGAGTGATTCTGTGACCCTTTACACCACTTCCCCTCAATGGTGACATTGTACAATATCACACCCAGGATACTGGCACCAAGACAACCCAGTGAACTTATTCGGATTTCCTGTTTTACTTGTATTCAGATCAGAGCAACTTCTGCATAGAGCAAAGTTGACCACACCAAGTTAGCATTCTTGGCAGCTCGGCACCAAGCCTATGTGGCCTCTGGCCCTGGTCCCCTCTCCATCCTCAGCTCCGGCTCCATGCCCCCATATGTTACACTCTGTAGGCATAACCATCTCCTTGCTGTTCCTCAAACTAGATACAGCCACACAGAGCTATGATAGGTGGCCCCTCAATGTCCCCTAGTCCTGCACTGCCCACCACAGGGCAATATTCCGAATCTCCATGTGCCCTGTGCACACCTTTAATCAGGGGTCCTCAAACTTTTTAAATAGGGGGCCAGTACACTGTCCCTCAGGGCCGGACTGCGGGCCCCAGGATGAGTTGGTTGCTAAGCAGGACAGACAGCGGCGGCAAAAACACCAGGCGGGTCAGATAAATGTCCTAGGCCGTAGTTTGAGGACGTCTGCCTTTAACATTAGAACCATGCTTACACCACTGCCTGTGATCTCTCCATCTGTCCGTTCCTCCCTTCCCCACACCAGGACCTTCGGAGAGTGCAGTCACATTTGTCTCAGGTGCTGCTGTGTCACAGCAGGCACACAGGGAGACGGCACGGGGATGACCAGTAAGGAGAGGCAGACACTCTGGAGGTGGGTCTGTGGACATGCAGAATGGCAGAGAACCGGGAGAATGTCCCAGCCTTCAGGTGGGTCACGTGACCCAATCAGTTCACCAGAGGGAAGGGCACCTGATGGGCGTCAGAGGCGCCCATGGCACTCCTTGGCACCGGCACCCTGCCGCACCAGCTTTGAAGTAAGCTACTCACAGCCAGAGGGTTTCTGAGCCGTGGCATCCTCGTGTACCACGTGGTCACAGTAAGACCCACCTCGGAGGGCTTTAGATGGTGACCGGACAGCACACAAAACCGGCACGGTGCAGGTGACCAGTGAACACAGCAGAGCCCACACCAGCCCTTACTCTGTTTGCTGATACAGAGTAATTAGCCGCCTGGGAGGCAGCATCTGGGTTTCTTCCTGTTTATTCTCTCACTATTCAGAATGAACATTCAGCCCAATAAGTCAATCATAGAAGAATATGTTCTGGCCGGGCTAGAAAGTGTGCCCCACGCATGCTGCACACACCCTCGTCATTTTCAAAACAGTCCAACAGCCATCCACAATGTCATCTTTCTGAGATGATTCGGAAGACATTACAGGTTTCTACCATAAAGGCCTGGGGGGAGGGGACCAACGTCACAGGAGCGTGGACAGAAGGAGGCGCCACTGAGCACTCTGGCAGGCAGGCTGCAGACGCCCTGGCCTTCCCTGAATGGGCACCAACTCGCAAATACACACGGTCAGAGTGTCATCACCCACACCACCTTCAGTCAGGCTGTCTTCCGTATTTGGATAAATATAAAATTCAAAGCTTAACAAGGTAAGTGAATTGCCTCCCTGACACGACCTCCCCCTCCAAAAGGATGCTTCTGCAGGCCACCTCCTGAATGCTGCACGCTCAGGAAACGGATTCCTGAGGTTCTCAGTCAGAATTTGCCTCAGCTGAATTTAAACTTCAGTTTATTTGAGCTATGCTGAGTGAGCCCCTGTTCTATAGAGGTCACAGAAAGTAAGACCCAGCCCCACCTTCTCATGGGCTTATGATCCAGCGGGGACAGAAAGGCCTGGGAGGGGCTACAGCTCACAGTGACCATGGGCACAAGGTGGGGTAGCACATGCCATAGGAACCCACAGAAGACTGGAGAAAGTTTAAGGATGAAAACTCCCCCGATGATGGCGCAAGGAAGCAGGCAGCTGCAGACAGCTTCTGCTCCAACAGAAGTCAAGGTTGCCAGTACATACAGTGTCACCAACCCCTCACACTCTGCATCCAAGTGTCACTTTACTACGGGCAAAGCACAGTCACACACATGACCTCAGCTGCCTCAGAAGATCTGACCCTGACCATGAAGCTGTGTCACCGGGGACAGGGCTGCCCAACAGGGTGGTGAAATGCCCAAGGCCCCCCAGCTGACACGGCAGAGGGTTAGATGGGACAGCTCCACACCTAAACCTGCCACCTGTGCCCCTAGGGACCCAGGTGTAGGAGAGCAGGGAACAGGGGACTTCTGGAGGTGTAGACCAGAAAAATGGTCCAGCAAACACATAAGGCGGCGGGGCTGTATGGATGAAAGACACTGAAAAACACGGAAAGAAAACGTCTAAGGAACTTACTGGTTAATTTTAGTAAAATTATACATTACTCACATTTCCAGCTCATTTTCCTGGTTCCCAGAGCTTAAAGACAGACATTGTTTTCCACATCCCGTCGCACGGCAGTGAATCACCTCCCAGGACCCACTGCTTCCCAGGCGTCCCAGGCTTGGGGACAGCAAGAGCCATGTGCTCAGCCAAGACCGCCACTTGGTGGAGGCCAACTGCAGCCCCGGCCAGAAGGGCTCAGTGGCCCCACGTCAGGACCAGCAGTGCCATGGACGCTACGTGTCCCCCAAGCTCATGCCATCCTCGGGAGGGTGTGTCCACTGCCAGCCACTGAGGAGAGAAAGCTGGGAAGGGGCTGGCAGGGAGGGGCCCTCGACTTTCATCCAGGGACTCGAGGCTACCCGCTACTATACCTCTCTGAGCTGAGAAACCAAGGACGGCTGCAGTGTTTGTGGAAAAGTAAACTAGATTCCAAGTAGTGAAACTGTGAAAGGACCCATCACAGGAAGAAAAGTACCCTGTGTCTCTCCCTCTGTGTGCCCTGAAACCAACAGGGGCTCAGAGCTGGGGACAAACTCCTGGGCGTGGATTGCGGGACATTCTGAGAGCTGCAGGAACTGTGCTATTGACGCTACTAGCTAAACTCACTGCAGCGAACTTCCTCTGGCCAGGAAGAGCATATGGGTGTGAGACATTTTGAGGTTATATTCTGGGGTCCCTTTTGCTACCCTGCTCAGCCACGGGCTCTGGGTGCAGTTAAAGAGGGCAGGCCCAGGCCGGGGCTCCACAGCATACAGCCCACATCCCGAAGTCACATGGTCCTCCCAATGCCAGGCCTGTCCCAGCAGGAATGGACCAGAGACTCACAGTAGGGGGAGCAGGGAATGTGTGGGGGTGCTAAGGCTAGAGAGCCCGCCTTCCAGGAGGCTGCAGGACAGCCGTGAGCCATGGTCTACTGCTCACAGTGTGTGCACCTTTAATCTCAAAAAGCTTTCCAGAGAATGGGCTAAATGCCACTGAACCGTAGGTTTAAGGTTAAGATAGTAAATTATATGTTATGTATAGTTACTACAATTTAAGAAATAATTTTCAGAAGTATGTTAAAAACATCTCCCTTGGCCAGGTGCGATGGCTCATGCCCATAATCCTAGCACTCTGGGAGGCCAAGGTGAGTGGATTGCTTGAGCTCACGAGTTTGAGACCAGCCTGAGCAAGAACCCATCTCTACTAAAAATAGAAGAACTAGCCGGGTATAGTGGCGGGTGCCAGGTATAGTGGTGGGTGCCTGTAGTCCCAGCTGCTCAGGAGGCTGAGGCAAGGTCAGGACTGCTTGAGCCCAGGAATTTGAGGCTGCTATAAGCAATGAAGCCAAGGTACTCTACCCAGGGTGACAGAGTGAGACTCTGTCTCAAAAAAAAAAAAAAAGCTCCCTCATTACTCGCTGACTCTGGAGGTCTCTGACATGGACAGGGCAGGTGGCACTGCCCCAGTTTTAGAGAAAACCCTGCAGAGGTGGAAATGAAGGCCTTGCCTAGATGGGACACCACCCAGAGGCACCGGCCCTGTGCGCCCCAGCGCTGAGCCCAGCCAGAGACTCCCCCTCACCTCCCAGCTCTGTCCCAAGTTTCCAGGAGGTTCCCCCTTTCCCATCCAGGCATGCATGGCATGAGCAGCACAGAGAAGCCGGCCACCCAGGCCTGTCCCCCACGGGCCTGTCCTGCCTCGCTTTCTCAGCCAGCAAGCTTTCCACACAGGGGACTCTGGGCTCCTGGCTGAGCCATCCACTCTCGGGAGGGCCTACACTGCATTCTCCTCTGTCAGATCCTCCTCGGCCCTCGGCATGGGCCCAAATGCACAGCAGATGTTTTAATAACTGTCCACTGAATAAATGAATCAGTAAAGTATATATAAGGTCTGAGTCCAGTTAATAGCACATGTGGCAAATGAAAAGGAATTTGGTGACATTTCAGAGAAAATACTAGTGGGAAAGACTTTCCAGAACATTTGAGTGTTGGGCATAAACCAAGGGAACGTTTCTTATCTCCACCTACCGTCTCTGTCTTTTGGGGTCTTTCTCCTGCTCTACACGTCCTAGAGCTCACCCCTGCCTAGGAACAAGCTCACCGGCTGCACCCCCCCCTTCTTCTCATGAGTAGGAGAACTCCCTCCCTCCCACAGAAAGCCAGAAGGTGCTTGGGTGTGTCCCCCGACATCCTGGCCAAGCCTCGTCATTCCTCTGTACCAGTTCTAGATGGGAAGTGGGGGGTGGTGCTGCAAAGGAAAGCCTGGGTACAGATGATGTCTGCGGGGGTGGCAGGAGGTGAGGGAGACACCCTCCTGGATATGGAACGGCTCCAGGCCTTTTCTGTCTCTCCCCCCCCCCCCGCCCCCCGGGCAGCAATAAGAGAGGCAGAACAGGCAGACGCAGCACGGTGCTTGCTTCGGGCCACGCCTCTCTCGCCCCCAGGTCCGTCCCGCCCTGTATCTGGTGCTGCTTCAACACCGTGTCACAACGCGTGTCCTGTACAACCAACTCCCTGTCGTGGGTTTGGGGCTCTACCCATGTTCTGACACAGAGACCTGGCTTATTTGTGTCATTTGTCCACACTCTGGTGTCCTGTGTGAATACACCACAGCTCATGTACCCACTGGGCAAGGGGTTCTGCCCTGCTCTAGGGTAGCTATTTGCAGGTGACATGGCCATGCTATAGAGCATGCTGCATTCTGACTTCAGTAGATGTGGCCAAAAACCTTACAAAGCGCTTGTCCCCTTGCTCTCCTCTGCCCACACCCCAGGTGTGCTCCTGGGTGACAGCAGCCTATGGGTTTCTGTCATTCTCATGGCTGGGGACCGCTTCTGCTTGTTTTCATTGCTCTTTCCTCAATTTCCAATGCCGTGGGGTACCTCTTCATGTATTTACTTTCTCCTGTGAACTGCCTTTAATATATGTAATGTGCTGAACTGTGTCCCCCCCAAAAGATGATGATTCCCTGACCCCTAGTATCTGTGGAGGTGAGTTTACTTGGAAACAGGTCTTTCAGAAGACCCAGAAAGATGAGGTCATCAGAGTGGGCCCTCATACCATACGATTGATACATCCCTATTGTTAAAAATGGGAAATGTGATAAAGTGACAGACACAGAGGGGGCATGACATGAGAAGCACAGGGAGAAGGCGGCCGTGTACAACCAAGGAATGCCTGAGTCAGCAGAAGCCAAGACAGAGGCCTGCAACAGACCCTACCCCTCACAGCCCTCAGAAGAAACCAGCCCTGATCTCAGACTTGTAGCCTGGAGAGCTGCAGACCACTTCAGCTGTGCCCGGGTCACGGAAGCCCTGGCAGACAGACACGGTTTCCACAGCCTCCCCCGCTCTGTTCCACGCTGTTATCTCTATCTTTAGATATTCCCCACACCCATGTCTCCTTTGCTTTATAATTAATGAAGAAAAACATTTTAAGCTTCCTTTGGACATTTTAAGAGTGCCCCTGGAGATCCACTGGACCCCAGTATCTGTCACACACACTTATTATTTTAAGGCTATGTCATCAGCACTGAGAATGACAACTCTAGGACAGGGCAGGGCAGGCTGGTGAGAAGCTGGGAGGCTCCCTGTCCCCTGACCACCTACAGGTGTGGTTCAGGAAGCCAGGAAAAGACAGCCCCCTCTCCCACCCCTCCATACAAGAGAGGAGACATCTGTTAGCCAAATTATCACCCCAAACCTTTGGCCTCAGCAGCAGTTTGGCCAGATGAAAGGATGAAGGAAGCAGAGCTCACTGTTCCGCACTCATGGGTCCAGTGACGATGAAGATCATAGGCAGCTGTGAGTACCGTCCAGCCCTCCGCGGTGCCCATCACCTTCCTGTGTTACACTGGGGAAGTGGGCAGGGAGGTGGCATGCCAGGGACTCGATTGGGCTGGCCCTTTCTCCTCTGCCACAAGTGGGTGAGAGTTTGAAAGTTAGCTCCTGCCTCTGGTGTGGGAAGGACAGGCCGCATCCCCAGCAGAGTGAGAGGAAGCCCTGTTTCTGCTGCTTTCTTGTTGACTTTGACTTTGGCCCTGTAATGGAGTCAAGGGTTTCCAATCCAAGTACTCTCCAAAGTGAGAGTCCTTTAATTAGCATAATCAGCAACTCCCCCTCCCTCTTCTCTTGGGGAAGGAAGGTGCTCTGTGGCCAAAGTGGGTCTCTCCCCCGCTTTGAGAACCATCTTGAGGGACCAAGACACTCAGAAACCCAGCTGATCTGAAGCCACAGTTCACAAGGACCCAACAGCGGCCACTTACGAAAAGCTTCCAGGTAACGGACACGTACACCTTCAGAGGGAAAGCTGGTGTAAAGATGATTTTAGTTCTAAACCTGTCTGAAATACCCTGCACTTGACTTTCTGCTTCTCTCAGCGACCAGGGTCTTTATTTCACAGACAACATGTGGTGGCAGTGGGGGCCTTTCAGGACAGGCTTGGCCTCTGTGTCCCTGGGCAGCTCCCTCCGTTTATCAGAGGGCCATTCCCTGAAGCCAGGAGCCCAATACTAGGCAGTCCTTGCCTTTCCCTTCTCCCAGGTGGGCCAGAATGATGAGTCAAATCAGAGGCAAGAGCGGGGGGGGGGGGGGGGGGGGGGGGGGGGGGGAGGGCATTTAACACAAACACTAAACCATGCCCACTGACCGGGGGGCAACCCCGCCCCCCCGCGCCACATGGGGGTTTGG
>CAUYQV010129090.1:0-25562 GCA_963574575.1 Galagoides demidoff
CATCACAGCTCAGAGCAACCTCCAACTCCTGCGCTCAAGCGAGTCTCCTGCCTCCGCCTCCCAAGTAGCTGGGACCACAGGCGCCCGCCACAACGCCCGGCCATTTTTTGGTTGCAGCCATCATTGTTGTTTGGCGGGCCCGGGCTGGGGATTCGAACCCGCCACCTTAGGTTTATGTGGCTGGCGCCTTAACCGATTGAGCCACAGGCGCTGAGCTGCAAAATCAAATCTTAAGAGCTTATTTTCCTATCTAAGCACCTAGTGGGCCCGGAATAAAGCTATAATAATCTATACATGGGTGTTTAACAGACATTTAGCACATGGTGATATAGTATTTTATCTACATATATATGGATATATGAAATTTTTATTGAAAACTGTTCAGCACAATGGCTTCTGAGTTACGTTCCTGTCCAGAATTCTAACTCCATTGGGAGGCTTGGCCTTTTTTGATGACTGCCATAAAAACATGATCCCTCAGCATGTAGAGACACTGAATTGATACTTGGTAAATGCAGAGACAGCTACTGCTGACCCACTGTCTCCAGGGGATGTCACTTGATTTGTTTTGGTAACGGGGTCAACTCAGGGCTGAAACCTCACAAGAATGTTCTCAAGATGGAAAAGCACAATGTGAACGTTAAAAAAGAGGGGGAGAGGGGTTATATTCCCATGAAGGAGGTACCATGAAGGATGCAGGGGTAACACAGTGTCGGGATGGCTGAATCTGAGTCCCACCTACAGCACATGCTCCCCTCCAGCTCCCTGGCAATACCACTTCTGGCATCTCAGGTCAGTTGCCTGAAAAATGATACCCTCCACGTTGTAAGACCGCTGTGCATAACGGTGGCCATACATTATACAGCACTATTGATGAGTCACGGGCCCTGTGAACTACACTCTATCAACATGCAATAAGCAAAACCGATTTGTCTCTGCCTGCAGAACAAAACCAGGCAAACAAGTGTGTGTGCATGACGACACTCTGAAACAAAGTCTACAGTGCCGAGGATTACTGGTACTTAGTAAATAAAGGCAATGAACACCTTAGTACTTACTATATGGACGAAACTATGCTAAGTAAGTTGTATTAAACATCCAAACAGGCTCTATGTCAGTCCTGTGAAGACATTTTTATTATTTTCTCAATTTTTCAGATGGAAAACTAAGGCTTAGGAAAAGTAACTAATTTGGTCAAATGTACACGTCTAGTAAATGCCAGATTTTGCCTTCAAGATAGAAAAGCAGCATAGAACTTGTTAAATATTGTAAGACACTGCCTTGCTCTCCAAATAAGCTCACTGGCCAATTTTCCTTCCTTAAGAATAAAGAAACTGAATTGATATTTTTGCACAGCGAATATGCTAGTGCTATTAAAGAACTCTGTATGCTCTGTCTCACTTCTTTTTAAAGTCTGACTCCACCCCTTACTATTAGAGTGCCTCAGTCCATTGGCTTAACTTCTCTGCACTTCAACTTCCTTACCTAGAAGATGAGTCTAACAGTTTTCTTATGTCCTATGAAGGAGGTGAGGATTAAAGGAGTTTACAAGTCAAGTGTTCAAGGCAATATCTGGCTAACTATTATAAAGGATTATTATTGTGAAAAAAAAATCAAATATCAAAAATTATTGAATTCTGCAACTCAAGGCACACAACAGTTCTCATTAACAGAAGTTATGATAAAGGAAATCACGACTCAGCCTTACCTCATTCTACCTCACCTGACTTTACTGTACTCTCAGATATTGCATTTTCTACAAACGGAAGGTCCAGGTCCGACCTTCGAGAAGAGTATCTCACCATTTCTCCAGCATGGTTGACTTCAGGTCTCTGTCACCCTTTGGTAATCCTTGCAGTATTTCAAACTTTTTCATTATTGCTGTATCTGTGGTCTCTGATCACATCAGTGGTCTCTGATGTTATTACTGTAATTGTTTTGGGTGCCACAAACCACACCCACGCAAGACACGGCACGTGCCTGATAAACACAGGTGCTCTGATCCCTCCACCACCTGACCGTCCCATTCTGCTCCCTCTCCGGTGGCCTCCCTCTTGTCCCAGACACAACAATATTGAGTTAGGCCAATGAGTCACCCCACAATGGCCTGTAAGTGCTCGAGTGAAATTAAGAGTCATTTTGCTCATCTTCTATTAGAAGCTGGAAATGAGTAAGCTTAGTGAGGAAGACCTTTTTTAAAGCTGAGACAGACCAAGAGCGAGGCCCCTGGCACCAAATGGTGAGCCAAGCTGTGAGTATAAAAGAGAAGCCTGTAAAGGAGACGAGAGTTGCTGCTGTAGGAACCACGTGGAACGGTGGGAAAGCAAAGCAGCCTCTGGACGCACAGCTGCCAAAACCTGAAACCCAAGAAGAACCAGACTGCAGTTTCCGAACTCCATTTTTTTAAGAGATCGGGTCTGGCTCTGCTGCTCAGGCTGAGTGTGGTGGCGTGATCACAGCTCACTGCAGGGTTCCCGGGACCCTCCTGCCTCAGCTTCCTGAGTAGCTAGGACTACAGGCACAAGCCACCATACCCAGATGAACTCCTTTTTAAGAAGAGAGTGAGGCCAGAAGGATATTCATATGCCTCAGTACTCAGAGCTGGCAAACAAGAATGTGCCCAACCTGGAAATGGTAAAGGCCATGCGACTAAGTATCAGGGACTGGTGAAGGAACAGTTCTCCGATAGACATTTCCATCGGTACCTCACCAGGCCGGGTACCCAGCAGCTCCACGATCACCTCCACCAGCCTCCTGCAATCACAGCCACAAGGCTTCCAAGAGGGGAAGCCGAGGGAGACGCCTGCAGAGGAATGCTCTGCCCCAGGTTCCCAGGAGAAAGCAGGGGTGGGGGCTGCGTTAGTAACCGAGACCTGGATTAGAGGCCGATTTAGTCAGGAACATGATCAACCACCCCAGTAAACCTGGAGGGGATTATTTAGTGTTGAACAAACCTGTAGCCAGAAAGTTTTAAAGGAGAAAAAAAAAAAAGGGAGAGAGAGAAAAAAAGAAAGCAAAACAGACTATTCCTGATGTGGAGAAAATGTGAGCAGTCTGGACAGAAGACCACACATCCTCTAAAGCCAGAGCCCTCGTGCTCCCCAATTCAGCAAGGGCGGAGAGAGGGCAGGAAGCTGCAAAAGGCAAGTCTGAACCTCGCAGAGTCTGGTCCGTGAGGTGTAAGGAAGAAGTGGTTCCAGGACGTGAGCAGTGTAAGGGGAAGCCCCAGGTGCTGGTGTGAAGCTGCAGCAACGATCCAGAAAATCTGGCCCCCTCACTGACGAGGTGGCCATGCTGAACAACAGGTTTCAATATCCACGAAACATCTTTCAGTTGGAAGGTGATGCCCTCTAGGACTTCACAGGCAGAAAGAAGCCGATGTCTGGCTTCGAACCTTTAAAGAACTCTCTTGTTAGGGTCTAACACACTCGGTGATTCAAGTTGAAGCCAATGCTCACTTTCCTTTCCCAAAATCCTAATGCCCTTAAAAATCACACTGAGTCTTCCTGCGCTGTACACATAGAATCACAAGTCCTGGCGACAGCACATCTGTTTGTAGGATGGTTTATGAGCATTTTACGCCCACTACTGAGACATACTAATTAGGGAAAAAGATGCCCTACTTGAGGGAGGCTGAGGCAGGGAGACTGCTTGAGCCCGGGAGTTGGAGGCTGCAGTGAACTATGATCACACCACTAAAGCCAGGGTGACAGAGTGAGACCTGCTTCTTTTATTAAAAGGGAGGAGGAAAATAAAATTTATTTCAAAAGATTACCACTCATCGACAATGTACCTGGTCACCCAAGAGAACTGAGGGAGATGTGTAAGATTAATATTTTCACGCCTGCTAACACAGTATCCATTCTGCAGCTCATGGACCGAGGATTAATTCTGACCTTCAAGCCTTATGACTAAAGAAACACGTGTCCATAAGGCTTTAGTTGCCATAATAGTGATTCCTCTGATGGATCCAGGCAAATTAAACTGAAAATCTTCTGGAAAGGATTTACTATCCTAGATATAAACATTCGCAATTCACAGGAGAGGTCAAATATCAACATCAATGGACGTCTGGAAAACGCTGATTCCAGCCCTCATGGATGACTCAGAGGGGCTCAAGACTTCAGCGGAGAAAACAGCTCCATATGTGCTAGAAATACCAGGAGAATGAGAAGCAGGGCAGATGACTGAATTGTTGCAGTCTCATGATAAAACTTGAATCACTCAGGAGTTGGCTCCTATATAGGGATGAGAAAAGAAAAGGGTTTCTTGGAATGGAATCTTCTCTTGGTGAGGATGTTGAGAACACTGCTGCCGTAACCAGAGATTCAGAGTGTTCTATAAACTTGGTTGAAAACGCAGGGGCAGGGTCTGAGAAGAGTGACTTCAACTCTGGGGTCAAAGGTTATCAAACCGTATTGCATGATACAGAGAAATCTTTTGCAAAAGGAGGAGTTTATCAGTGTGGCAAAATGTACTGTCATCTTATTTTAGGAAACGGCCACCGCCTCCCAGCCTTCAGCAGACATCAACAACGAAGCAAGAGCCTCCACCAGCAAAAAGTTAAGGACCTGCTGACCGGATGACTGTTAGCATTTTTTTGTAATGATGCATTTTTTAATAAAGACATATATATTGCAGGTGGCACCTGTAGCACAGTGGTTACGGTGCCGGCCACGTACACCGAGGCCAGTGGGTTGGAACCCAACTCTGGCCAGCTAAACAACAACAACTGCAACAAAAAAATAGGCAGGCACTTGTAGTCCCAGCTACTTGGGAGGCTGAGGCAAGACATGACTTAGGGTTAATTCTCCCTGAGAACAAGATTTCCAATGCAGTCAGAGAAACAAGAAAGCGTCCCAGAAAAGGTTATGATTGATCTTGCTATGTAATAATACTAATGTAGATGTAGTCACAGAGGAGAAAGTCTAGCTGACATCACTTGTTCCAAATACCTACTTTCTGCTCATTTTCTAGAATTTAAACCAGCCCTGATGGTGAACTACAGACACCAAACATTCGATTCACCCCTGTGACACATGTGATACGCCTGGCCTTCAGTACAATTCCATTCTGTGTACACCATCAGAACCTTTAAATAAATACATTCCTGACAACGGTCCATAGATAATCCCTCTAATCTGCAGCTATCAAAAAACGCAGGACTCCAGTCCTTCCGTCCTTCAGTTCAACAACCTCATCATTAATCTCTCCTAAAGCCTCTCGGAGACGCAGGACGCTTCTTCCCACAACTGCAACTCACTAAGGGCCCCACTGGCCACAGCTAAGTGTCAGGTGTCTCAAAGTCTCATACAACACACTACAAAGGAAATGTCTGTGGTGCACGGATTTGATCCACTTCAGTTAAACAGTATCATCTAGGTGTGAGGCAAGGGCCGCTTTGACCCAGCGTTTTCCACTCTGCTTTTCTAGACCAAGCTGAAGAGGTCACTGACACGGTGGAAGATTCTACTCTTAATTAATGCCCCTGCCTTCCAGCTGGCTAATCAGTGCAAACAGGCCGTGGGAACTCTCCGCTCTAAGATTGTGAAGAGCCAGCAATGTCATGTGCAGAATTATCTTACGTGCCAATTAAGAAAATACTTAAGTACACAGGGAGTAAAGCAAAAGAAAAAATAAATACCTTCACATACATTTATTCTACAATGCCAAAAGACGAGAAAACTGACCTATATATCAATACATGTATTTCGGAAGAAGATGCCTGTTTTCAATTCACTATGCACTCTCCTAAGCAAGGATTTCTTATCAGCTTACAGTTTACTAGAAAGAGCACTGGCAGATAAAACACACAGACTCACCACTACTAAATAACCAAGTGCAATAATGTTTACGTTCAAGACTTTGGCTTCATTTAATCACAAGTATGACCTCCCAGGGGCGGGCAAAGGCCCAGCGCACCAGTGGGTGTTCTCGGCTGATCGCTCCAGCAGCTGAGACGTTTACAGAGCAAAGTAAGACGGGTATTATTACGTCCGCCACCACAACTATAACTAATCCTTCAGATAAGAATAATCCACACATGAATTAAACTTAGCCCTTTAGATGGGCCAGACAATGTGGAATGCCCCAATACTTGGGAAAGAACTTTCCGGAAAGCACTCATTCAGAGTTACAAAAAAATATCATTAATGAAGGAAAATATTGTAAACTGTGGCTTTGAGGTAAAATGGCCTGATTTCGGGTTCACACTTCAACTTCGTAGCTCTGTGCAGACACTCCATCGTTTTCTTCACTTTTTAGGCGTGTGCAACACCAGTGCTTGCCTCACAGGTTGTTTGTGACCATTTAATTAGATCCCTGCCATGTAGCTGGCAATGAAGATCAGCTAGTACTATTCTTTTTTTTTCTGGAGACAAAGTCTCAGTTTGTCACCCTCGGTATGATGGGCATTGTAGCTCACAGCAACCTCCAACTCCTGGGCTCAAGCCATCCTTTTGCTTCAGCCTCCTGAGTAGCTGGGACTACAGACACCCTCCACAACATCCAGCTAGTTTTTTCTGTTTTTAACTAAGAAATAATATCTTTAATATTTAAAAGAATTCCAGTCTTTGTAATAGGCTCTGTGCAAAAAGGTTCAAATGATGTAGAGAATTTTTTAAAGGTTATTCTAATTGCTCTTGCTCAGGCTGGTCTCGAACTCATGCACTCAAGGGATTTACCCGCCTTGGCCTCGCAGAGTGCAAGGATTACAGGCGTGAGCTATTGTGCGGGCCAAGCTATTACTACTCTTTAAGAGACGCTCTTTCCTCGTGCTTGACACCGCGTTCTTGTCATTTCTTCTTTTTATCCCTTCCTTCTCAGCCACCTTTTCTGTCTTTCTTTCCCCAAATATCAAATTTTGAGAGTTCGCAGGCTGTAAAGGTTCCAGATCCTCTTGACTTCTCTCAGAGGGATCTAATCTACTCTTGGGATTTTAATTAACACTTAAGAGGACACAGTTCCCAAAGGTATATTTCTAATTCAGATCTGAATATACGCCTGTCAATTCAACATCTCCACTTAGGTGTCTCAGAGGAGCTTCAAATCCATTCATTATGACGAAAAACTCAACTTACCATCACTGCTAAAGACAAATGGTGCCCGTCTCAGTGAGTGGCCCAACAGTGGCCCCACTGTGTGATCTCAAACCTCCTGGTCCTCCCCTTCCGTTCTGCGCCCCATCTCCTATTGCCTCTAGTAGGTCACAGCTCTCATCCATCTTCTTGTCTTCACAGCCACTGTCACCTTCCCACCCTAAGCTGCTAACCAAAGCTTCAACTATGTTGCCATAGGCAGTCATGCTTCCTCCGATCTGGGCAAGACACACAGCCAGAGTGACGTTTAAAACTACAAACATGATAGCACTCCTTGGCTTACAACTTTTCTATTGCTTCTCAGTGCCCTTAGGAGAAGGAGTAAAAACACTGCGACCTATTTATAAGCTGTACACGTGGCCTCTGCCCCCAGGGCTCTCTGTACTCCAAACACACTGGACCTTCTCTTACTAAAATGTCACTGTCTTTCCATCCCTTTATTTATAGCAATTCTGTTCCCTCTTCTTGAATATTTGAAAAGTTCCTCCTTTCCATCCCCATTCTCAGCTATTTCTTTCTCATCCTTTAGGTCTCTCTATATAATCAATACGTCCTGAAGATGCCTTTCCGGACCCTCCGAACAAATTCTATTAACTGCACCTTTCCAAAGCGTTCTCTACTTCTGTATCACAATTCCCAGTGTCTTGGTAATTACTTGGGTGTCTTTTTTCTGCAAAAGATTATCAGGACATAAGGGACAGCAATCGTGTCTGTCTTGGTCACAGCTGTGGCTCTTAATCCTATCAAACACCATGCTGGCCACGTGTGGGCCAACCATGAAACTTGATAAATATTTGCTGAATTAACTAATGCAAAAATGGTTCTGATTTAGCCCTTCACTCGGCAACTGCTCACCTTCAGAGGATGAATCCACATAAAACTCTAACTCGAGGCAGACTAGGATAACTTATCATAGGAAATATGTACCTGGACGTCTTGATCTTATAAGAAAAAAGTCAGGTCTGAAAGAGAATGAATCCAGGAGGGAAGGTTTCTTTCTCATGCTGGGATATGACATAAACCATGGAAAGTTGGTAAAACCTCAAAAAGTGAAGGATAAAAACAGTCCAAGGAGAGGGAAAAATCTGGGCAAATGTAGACAAAGTCAAGTATAAACAGAGGTGGGTGAACTGTGTCTGGTGGTGGGGAATTCGGAAATGCAGCAAGGGGCCAGGTTGTGGCAAGCTCTCATTATCTGGATTAAACTGTCAAGGCAGAATGTTACAATAAAAAATGGTAAAAACTGGCTCAGTGCCCATAGCACAGTGGTTAGGGCACCACCGGCCACATGCACCGGGTCTGGCAGGTTGGAACCCGGCGGAGGTCCAACAATGAAAACTGCAACAAAAAAATAGCCAGGCATTGTGGTGGGTGCCTGTAGTCCCAGCTACTTGGGAGGCTGAAGCAAGAGATTTGCTTCAGCCCAAGGGTTTGAAGTTGCTGTGAGCTGTGACTCCACAGCACTCTACTGAGGGGGACACAGTGAGACTCTGTCTCCAAAAAAAAGGTAAAAATTTCTTCACAGATCAAATACAGCTGTAGAGATCAACTGGTGAGCTATTTCAAATATTTCAGACAAAAAGTAAGGAGGAAAGGAGCAGAAATACTTCTGCAAGAGAGTGGACAGCACTGCTTGAATTGAGAAGGGGTATGTCATTGACTAAGTCGAAAAACCCTGACAAAGAAAGGAGGGGGAGGAACGGAGATGCTAAATTTTGTTTTGGAGAATTTAAGTTTTCTGAGCTTCCAGGATATTGATCAGTGCTTAAAAGATGGACTTAAGAAAGAAGATGCAGGCAAATTTCATGTGATCAGGTTGAGAAAATTTTAATTGGTCCACCTATGAACTAAAAATTAATACAAAGGCTTTGTGACAAACATTTCTAAAGTTTTTCAGCAAACACATGTTTTTACACTTTCGAGGGTGTGGTGAAGGCTATGTTAACCAGTTTGTTGTTATTTCAGATTGTATATAAAATCAGCACAGTGCACCCCATAAATGCCTTAGTGTACACAGCTGTGATTTAATAAAAGAAATTTTAAAAAGAAATAATAAAAGTTTTTATATAATTACTGCCTAAATTTTCAATATGCCTTGCCCCTAATTTTTATTTTATTTATTTGTGAGGAATAAAACCTCTAATAATCTTACTGTACTTTCACCCACTCCTCAAAACAAGTTCCTATAATTGCTCAGACAGGAGGAAATCAGTTATAACGTGCTGACTTTGTCTCAGTAGAAGAAATAATCCCTTTAATATTTAAAAGAACTCCAGGCTTTATAACGGGCTCTGTGCAAAGAGGTTCAAATGACATAGAGAATTTTTTAAAGGTTATTCCAATTTTGAAAACATTAACAATAAAGTTACATCATCTTTATCAGGGTATCTAAATATAAAATGTAACACTTACTTTTGCTGCGCCGATCTGTTCTTTTCGAAATTTCTCAAGTGGCACGATTAATACATCATTAGCGTTTTGAATCTGAAAACAAAAATGCACATATATTAAATTCTGTATAATATCATGCCGACAATATTGGGGAAGGGGCTCTTTTATTCCATTAGTTAAATATAGATTGTTTTTGTCTTATTTGCATCTACAAAAATACTTTACATGCTATTTAGGTGCACTGTTTTTTTATTCAGCAGTTAAGCTGTTTTCCCATATTTTTGCTTTCATTCTAACAATAATGTAAATAATATGAAAATAAGTACTTAATCTGGTGAAATCTTAGCTTGAATATTTAAATTCCTGCTTCTAAGATTTAACTAAGAAACAGCACATTAGACGTTGAATTTACAAACACCTTTAATTACACTGGTTTAATGCAGCCAATTAAGCATCATTTTAAAATTAAACCACGTATAAAAGCTCTCTCATGTTGTCACTACAATCGTGGAATTCCACAGCTGCAAGAGAAAAGTAAGGCTCATTTTTTTTCCCTACTTAATTAGATTCCACACACTTGGGATTGGCCTGAGTGTTCCCGTATTATTTCCAACCTTATTAAAATAGTTTCTGATTTCATTTAATGAAAAACACTTTATCCCCAAACTCCAAATTGGGATCTACTTAAACTTTAAAATGGAGAAACCATTTCATATTGAGCCGTAAGAATATTGTCAGGAAGTGCAAGGTGCCAAGCCTGGCGCCTGAAGGACCGAGACAAATGTCTATGGGTAACATTGCCCTGAAAGGGAATCTTGATTAAAAGCAACCTCTAAAACGTGTGAAAATAAAAAGGGGGACCAGTTAACAAAATGGATAGTTTGTTCTGCCACTGTGATAACTGAACGTGATTTATTACATAATTAGCAAATACTACAATAAAGAGAAAAGCCTCCTTTTAACATATTACCCGACATTAAAATAGGTTAAAGGGTATGTAAGGGTTCCTTGTACTATTCTTACGTAACTCTCCTTTAGGTTTGAAATTATACCAAAATAAGCACATTTCGATAAAAGGGTTTCACTTTCACTTATTTTCATAAAACTGGTTTGTCTCTAGCCAAGTTCTGTTTTCCTAAATTCCATAACAAAAGGCACAGAGAGAAAACACAGAAAAGAAAAGAACTTGAGTGTTGACACTGCCTTCCAAGAGCCCGTGGAGCCCCATCTAAAGAAAAATGAGATCAAAGATCTTGAAAAAGAGGACCCGAAATCCTGTGCTGGGAAGACTACAGGATAGATCAGGACTCAGAATCTCCTCGCAGACATGGAGGGCCGGCTGTAGATTATCTCCGACATCCGTCACCTGATTCCCACTTGCGAGTTCGGACAGACTTGCCTCCAGATACACTGTGCAGATGTCCTACTGGACAGAGGTGACTGGAAAGATGGCAAAGTAGCTCAGTTCTCTAAAGCCCCTTTGCCTCAGGAAATCCCAGATACTCCCAGGTATGTGGTGTAGATAGGCACGTACACACACACACACACACACACTCTCACACAGATCCACAGTTTCCAGAGGTACTAAATAGCTGGACCAACCTTTAAAATTAAGCTTCCCTAAGGGGAAAGACGGTATCATGAGTGTGAACGGGAGTAACAGCGACATTAGGCTCCGTACATCATTTATCGAGTGTTTATGCTGGAAAACGGCAGTAAGTCTTTCACAAACGTGAGCTCATGTATTTAAGGTTGGTGAACTTAACCTGGGATATTTCTCAAGTGGTGAAAACCGGAGCGATGAAGAGACGGAACGAGGTGACCTGCAGCACAGTGTTTACTCTAGAACAAGCATTTAGAATTGAGATTACTGGGCTTCGACCAGGTGTTGTCTAAACATTCTGAGTATCAGCCGATCATCTACCTAACAACTTAGTTCTGAGAACTTAAGACATAATGAATACAAAACACTTAGCTTAGTGCCACATATAGAATAAGTGCTCAAAGTGACAGCCTTCAATATTCCCATCTAATGGGATTATAAATCTCTTTCTGAATTTATCTGCTTCATACCCTTCTATATTTGAATCCAGCGTGTTGCTTTTTTGGTTGCAGTATATCTATGTGCAATTATGAGAAGGTGTTTTCCTCTGAAAGTCTTGAAAGACAGGTGGGCTTAGAGATCCCATATCCAATGCTTAGGTATTTTATATATGTATGTATACATACGCATACACACATGTGTACATATGCATGTGTATATACATGTATATATGTATATGTGCACATGTGTGTATGTGTATGTATTCATATATATAGTAAATGCACCAAGCACAGTGCTGAGGTCTACAGGGAAGGAAAAAACTTACGGTATGGGCTAAAACTTCCGGAAAGTTAAAGACTATTTGAGAAGAGAAAAATATGTAAATGTATTCATTCAACAATTTTAGGAAAAATACATATAAAACATAATTACACTGAGGGTCTTAGCCTCACACACTAAGACCTTGACACTCCCACAGTCTCTAAGGGTTTAAGTCTCTGCTAAAGCCTTTCTGTGGCTGCTCCGTAAGTCAGACCTGGGAATAAAACAAAGACCAGAGGGAAGTATTACTTCCTATCTCCGTTTCTTCCGTGTTTCTTGGTTTGTTTTTCCCTGTTATTGAATTTCTCCCACGGTTTTTCCCTCTCTCCCAACGCCCCCAACATCCTCTTCACTTGAAACTAAAGAATAAAAGGGCAGCAAAGGCAGCAAACCAAAAAATGAGGAAAGGGATGAAAAACCCCCAGGAGTGACAAAACAGAAACGGTTCCCTAAGTGTCTGCTACTGTCCGATACTACACCAAGGTCTTCACAGTACAGACATATCAAGTCGGTATCATCTGAGTCATGGAGCGGAACACCCTGAGACGGTCTGGAACATATGAAGGATGTGACGGGGAAGTGAGACCCATCAGCCGCCTTTCAATCTCAGCTCCCAAACTGAACACTGTCTTCATCCCTATACCTGGTAAGGCTCTTACAAATATTAAAAGCAAAATAAATACATATGTTTTTTAAAATACAGTCAAACCTCTATAAATTCCAAGGGACTGGAACAAACCAGTCAACATGCAGAGGTGGTCACCGTATGGAACGAGGCCTACCGCACGGATACACGCAGGTACCATACTTTCCTGTACGGCTTTTATTCGAGAGTATCATTTGAAATCGTGAATAATCGAAACACAATAAAATCATACAAAATCAGGACATTGACTCTCTTCTCATGGTTTAATCGTTTAATCTGAGAGAAGAGGCCATCTCTGTCTGTGTCTCATGCTTATTACAAATGTGCCTGGAGAAAGCCTCCTCACCGCTGGCCACACCACTCGCACACCTGGGCACTTCTCCACAGCAAGTCGCCTCAACTGCATTATCAGATTCCCGACATCCTCTTCTCTCGGAGTCTCTGCAACGTCTGTGTGGTCCTCACTTGCTTCTCCCACTCCAGCAGCTGCTTCATGCATTTTTACGCTGGTCTGTACTTCCGTCACTGTCACTTGGAAAACTGCCTCTGGGTCAGGTTCACTCTAGGTTGCCACCTCATCACGCACTGCAACAAAACCTTCAAAATCTACTCCTTTGGTTCTGCCAGGAGAGGTGGACCGTCTGATGGGGCCAAAACATCATGCTCTTGGGTTGTGACAAAGGCAACTTTCTTTTCTTTTTTGAGACGGAGCCTCAAGCTATCCCCCTGGGCAGAGTGCCATGGCATCACAGCTCATAGCAACCTCCAACTCCTGGGCTCAAGCGAGTCTCCTGCCTCTGCCTCCCAAGTAGCTGGGACCACAGGCGCCCGCCACAACACCTGGCCATTTTTTGGTTGCAGCCATTATTGTTTGGCAGGCCCGGGCTGGGGATTCGAACCCGCCACCTTAGGTGTACGTGGCTGGCGCCTTAGCCGATTGAGCCACAGGCGCCCAGCCTTTCCACTTTATCTTTAGTTAAGGCCAGCATCTCTGCTGTTTGCTTGGTGTTATTTGCATACACAGTCCTGTCACCAAAGAAACAGCCTTTGTGATCAGAGCCTAGTGTGAGCCGCAGTCATGCTTGAGCAGGGCATAGCAGAAAACAATGATCTGGCTGTGAAACCAGCCGCATCACACCACATAGAAATAAAGCAGTTGTGTGGTGCTCAGGTAACTGTAAGGTAAATAAATAATGCTAGCGATTTTCTTGTCACATAGAATATTAACATCCATGATTTATATTTCTTACCTTTGGCTGTATGAATAAAATACGGAGAACTATAATTTCAATCACGTTTCATGCTGCAATGATTTCTAAATCATCATTTAGTTTTTCCTACTGTTTGCTACAATAACACCCTTTTCCCAAGTCGTATTGCCTCAGATACATAGTGTGTAGTGTTGCTTTCTTGATTTCCATTTGCAAGAATCATAGTCCCTAGCATGACACAGTTTTCCAGCCCTTATACTTTACTTATTCTAACTGCAAAGTGTTATAATGCTTAGTAATTTTAGTTCACCAATCAGACTCCTCTTGGGGAGCAAACTGGGAGCATTAGATGTGAATACTAAATCTGTCATTCACTGGATTTATGACCTTGGAAAGACATCTACAGTAAAATGCACCCTTTTTCATGTGCAATTCTGAGTGTGGACAAATGCATGTAGGTTGTGTAACCACCATCACAAACAAAATATAGACCACCTGACAGAGCTCTGGTCTTTTATTTATAAAACAAATGACAATGGTTTATCGACTTCTAAGTTTATTTTGATGGTTATAGAGATATTGGATATGTAAGCCCCTAGCAGTTTAGCTCAGTAAATGTATTCAAGTCTTAGCTCACTTCATGTGCTCGTAACTCCACGCCACTGTGCTCTCCATCTGTTATTACAATCGTATTGAGCTCCTTTTGGTTTTTCCCTCATCCCTATGATTTTTGTTTTTCTTAGTGGGATGTCCCTTGTTGACTGTGAGAGATAATGACTGTTCCCATCAGCTTCCTGCTATCATGGCATTTCTATTACTTGTTTTAGGTTTTAAGCGCAGGTCCAGATTCCTGACCCCAAGCAATCCTCCCACCTTGGTCTTCCAGAATGTGAGAACTACAGGCATGAACCACCATATCCTGCCCCACCAACGCTTTTTAGTTTTCATGTTGAGATATTGTACATTTTGTATTAGATTTATACCTAGGTATTTATTGTTTAATTATATTGTGATAAGTAATATTGATTTTTAGATAGGTTTATTGAGATATTATCTACCTACAGTAAAATGCACCCTTTTTAGTGTGCAATTCTGAGTGTGGAGAAATGCATGTAGGTTGTGTAACCACCATTGCAAACAAAATATAGACCTGTTCCGTCACTCTCCATAGTTCTCTTGTGCCCTTTTGTCATAAACACCTCTCCTTGCCTGTTCCAGCCCCTCATAACCACTGATCTGTTTTCTGTCCCTATAGTTTTGTCTTTTAAAAATGCCATATAAATGGAATCATGGAATATGCAGCCTTTTGAGACTAGCTTTTTTTCACTTAATACAATGCTTTTGAAATCACCTATGCAGCCAGGTATGGTGTCTCATGCCTGTAATTCTAGCACTTTGGAAGCTATAACTCCTGAGCTCAAGCGAGTCTCCTGCCTCAGCCTCCCAAGTAGCTAGGACCATGGCACCCGTCACAACGCCCGGCTGTTTTTTGGTTGTAGCCGTCATTGCTATTTTTGGTGGGCCTGGGCTGGATTGGAACCCGCCACCTTAGCCACTTGAGCCACAGGAGCCGAGCCCTTTTTTTTTTTTTTAAGACAGAGTTCCACTCTGTCATCCTGGCTAGAATACAGTGGTGTTATCACAGTTCACAGCAACCTCAAACTCCTAGGCTGAAGCAATACTCCAGCCTCAGCCCAGCTGGGCCTACAGGCATGTGCCACTATGCTCAGTTAATTTTTCCTATTTTTTGTAGAGATGGGGTCTTGCTTTTGCTCAGGCTGGTCTCGAACTCCTGGCCTCCAGCAATCTTTCCACCCTGGCCTCCCAGAGTGTTAGAATTATAGACATAAGCCACCATGCCCAATACCCCAAAACTTTCTCATTAAAAAAAATAGGCTAATCTTTCATAGAGAAGACACCAAAAAAAAATAATAATCCATACATGAAAATATTAAATTGAGCACCATCAAAATGTGTAATTTCTATTACAGATTCTATAAATGCTCTTGTATTTTTTTTTTTTTTTGAGATGGAGCCTCAAGCTATCCCCCTGGGTAGAGTGCCATGGCATCACAGCTCATAGCAACCTCCAACTCCTGGGCTCAAGCGAGTCTCCTGCCTCCGCCTCCCATGTAGCTGGGACCACAGGCGCCCGCCACAACGCCCGGCCATTTTTTTTTTTTTTTGGTTGCGGCCATCATTGTTGTTTGGCGGGCCCGGGCTGGGGATTCGAACCCACCACCTTAGGTGTACGTGGCTGGCGCCTTAGCCGATTGAGCCACAGGTGCCGAGCCTGCTCTTGTATTCTTAACAATGAAAGATACTGTTATGAAAATAAAAAGACAAGCTAAAAATAGGAGAAAATATCTGTAAAACACATATCTGATAAAGAACTTATATCCAGAATATATAAATGAGAATTTTCAAAATTCAATAATAGGAAAACTAGCCAACTAAAAAAGAGGTAAAATATTGGAAGAGGAACTTCATCAAGGGAGACATAGGCATGGCCAGTGATCCCATGAAAAGATGTTCAGCATCATCTGTCATGACAGAAATGCAAATTAAAACCAGAAAGTGCTATTGTTGCCTAGAAGGGCTGAAAACATTTTAATTGACAATATCTGATAATATCACATGTTAAAAAGGCCAGTACATTTCAGAAATATCAACCTTATCTATATTAAACAGATAAACCATTGCCAAAAGGAAAAAAACATACTTTATGCTGCAAGGATATATGAAATATTCATGAATTGCTGGTGAAAATGCAAAATGACTGTATCACTCTGGAAAACATTCTTTCAGTTTCTCATAAAGTTAACCTACATTTACCATATCGCCCAGCAATCCTACCCATAAGTATTTTCTCAAGAGAAATGAAAACTTATGTTCACACAAAACTTATACGTGAGAGTTTATAGCAGCTTTATTCAGAATTTTTCAAAACTGAAAACAACCCAAATGTCTTTAGCTGGTAAATGGATAAACAAATTGTAATGTCAATACACCTATACAGTGGAATACTACTCAGCAATAAAAAGAATGTATGACTAAGCTTTGCAACAGCATAGATGGATTTTTTTTCTTTTTGAGACAGAGTCTCACTCTGTCACCCTGAGTAGAGTGCTGTGGCATCAACATAGCTCACGGCAACCTCAATCATTTGGGCTCAGGTGATCCTCTTGCCTCAGTCTTCTGAGCAGCTGGGACTACAAGTGCCTGCTACCATGCTGGCTAAGCCCCCTCCCCCCCTGCACCACTTATTTTTAGTAGGGATGGGGATCTCGCTCTTGCTTAGGCTGGTCTTGAACTCTTTAGCTCAAAATGACTGTATCACCTTGGAAAACAATCTAGATTGCCCAGGCTGAGCTCAAACTCCTGGCCTCAAGCAATTCTCCCACATTAGACTCCCAAAGTGCTGGTATTATAGCTGTGAATCACCATGTCTAGCTCAATTAACTTAATTAAAAATCTCAAACATTTTCTATGGATGTTAAATGGTTTCAGCATTATTTTTTGAAAAAACTTATTATTATACCTTGAATTAATTGCTTTTGCACTTAGGCTATAAATCAATTTATATTTGTGTGGGTCTATTTGTAGACTTTCTATTCTGTTCTATTGACTTATATATTTATTCTTTCACAAAAAAGACAGAGGAAAAAAACACTACACTCTCTTAATTATTGTAGCTTTAGAATAAGTCTTGTAATGGATGTGAATCCTCTTTGTTCTTTATTTAGAATTCTTTTGTTTGTTCCAGTTAGTATGACTTCTCTTTTTTTCAATTTTAGAACCAGCCTGTGTATTTCCACAAAAATCTTGCTTGGATTTTGGTTGGGCTTGAGTCAACTTTATAGATCAGTTTTGGGAGAACTGATCTCATCTCATTTTATAGTAAGCTTAGCTCTAACTCTGGCTTCAGGCCACTAATTACTTGTTTTTGCCCTCCATTTTACTCATTCAATTTCTGGAGCATCTGTAACCTGCTACTACCTCCCCACTCACTAGCATTCTGATTGTTTGGCAGGGTTTCACGTATCTCTTTGATTATTTTTTCTACTTCTAGTCCCTTCTTCTAGCCCATCCTATATAATCTTGCCACTACTGTAACTTAAAACTTTCAGTATTTTCCTTATTTTGTAAAGAATAAAATGTACATTCTTAGCCTAACTGTACATATTCTTCATCTAATATTTCTTTTTGATCTTGTTTCATTCCACTCTATCATTATTCTTTGTTTCTGCAAAAGCTGCTCTACACGGTGTTCTGGTGACTGCCACCCACCATATTCATATCTTTTCCCAGAGATCCTTCCATGCTCCCTACCTCACCTTCTACATATCTAAATCCTACATGTAGCACATTTGGTGTTGATGGGAGTTATACAGTTGAGGACAATAAAGATGTATATGAGGAAAAAATTGTAGTTGCAAAGATCTTGAGTTGAGAAAGGAGTCAGGGTATAGTGTAGAAGTGAAAAGGTTTTCCTGGATTGTCACCCCGTTGGATAGGAGAACCACAAAAAGGCAAGTTGAAGATGAGGAAAGGGTCATCAGTTGAGAGTGGAGAGAGGGGAGAGTGTGTTGAGTGCTGGAAGAAAGATGAGAAGGGAGAAATGATTTAGAATAGGGCAGTGAGTGTAAGGCCTAGGCTAAAGCAAAAAAATACCAGTTAACTCCTGGCAAATTTCTAGGCTGCAAACCCTCATCAAAATGGAGTAAGTCTGGTTCACTCCCAAGATAGATGGGAAAGTACTTACTGACTTCTTGTTTGACTAACTCGCCTGAGAAACAAACTGAGAAGTACCAACTGTCCCTGGACTGACCTTTGAGACATACCAGATGGGAAAAGTACTGAAACAAAGATATATGAGTAACTAACTGCAAAATTCTGCTTCTGTACAGTCCTTGCTAACCTACCCAAATGCACCTGGACAGCCTGCATGCCAACCAGGATGCAGACCAAGCCTCAAAAACCCGACCCCTTAAGCACTTGGAGCTGCACTCAGAAACCCTATGTTGGGACACTGAGGCAGTCGCCAGCTGGCTCTTCAATAAAATGACTCCTCTTTAAATTGGACTTGTCTGGCTGTATGGTCATTGAGAGACTCCTGGGCATAATATGAATTGACTAGAGAATATAGTAGAAAACATCATTAGCTCTCATGAATTTTGTGATTATAAACTTAACACAAGATTGGTCACTAGGCTTTGTGTTTTTCTTCAGTAAGTTTTCTTCATATATGACTGCCAGATTTTGGATCTGGAATAAATGGAGATTTGGATTTGGCTTACAGTGGAATTTTACCTGCTAAATGAGATGGTGGGAGGGAAGGACAGAAGAATTGAGTTTGTGCAGGGAAATAATTCTAGTGATGTACAATGGAAACCAAGATGTGCAAGGAGGAAGTTCAGAAATGAGATGGCACTGAAAAAATGGCTGGGCAAATGGACTGGGGCATAAACGTGTGTCAAAAATTGTGGAGAATGACCTAGAAAAAAGAGGCATTGGTGATCAGAGTAGAATGATAGCAAGTGAGATTCCAGAGATGAGAGAGTTGTTAGCCAGTGAGATTCTGGATGGGAGAGAGTTGTTAGCAATCACAAAGTTTAGGATGTGACTGGGTCCTGAGTGACTGACATAGGTGAGGAAGAGGATTACTGAAGGAGAGGGGACCAAGAAGTGAAAATTCTGGTGTTAAGAAAATGAATCACCTAAATAGACATTGGTACCACCAAAAAGATGACAAAATTATCCAGGTTGTATATATCTTTTTAATCATGATGAAAAATACACACATTATCATTTTAGAAAAATGCATATACTTTTGACCATATAATAGTCAATCCTCCCTTCCCATGGATAGACTTTTAGGCCACGTGAAACTTAAAGTAGCTTCTAACTCCAAAATTTAAAATTTATCTTCAGGTAGGTTTACAATCTTTCTCTCATCCACTCATCCACGTGACTGATGATTGCTTATCTGTGCTTTGGTTAAATACCCACGTTTTTAGAGAGACTCCTGTTATTTGAACGGAGAGGCAAAGAAACGTGTTTCTCCACTTTCAACGGTAGGGGGCACCCTCGCATTTCCAAACTTAGCGACGAGCCTTAGCCCACAGCACAGAATTGCCCGGGAGAAGAGAGGATGCTCAACTGGAGGAAGGAGAGTGTTTATCATCGCACTTCAAAAAATCCGACATGATTCATGCAGTTTCTTTTTTTATTATGTAGTGCTAGTGATTATCCCGATAAGGAACGTTTTAAGTAGTAATAGTGAGCCTTAGGGGGGTTTTGTTTGCATCATAAAGTCATCTTTTAGTGGAAGAACTAAAGCAGTGTAAAATATCCAGGGGAGATACAAACAAATATCAAATGTGTCACCGTGTTCTTACCTAAGTCATGTTTGTGTGGTGTTCAGGGCAGTCTTGTTAATAGTGAAATATACTGAATCCATAAAATTTTTAAAAAGCCACTGTTTCTTAGCTCAGGCAAACAAACAACAATTTTGTTCACAGCATAGCTCACAAACTGAGGAACTTGTTGAACTATCTGGGCCAGTAAAGGGTGATTTTATTTTTTGTAATAACTACTTATGAAAACTCATCGTGGCTTGACGTGAAGAGCTGGGCTAGTTGGAGGTTAACACCCCAATCATAAACCAACAATGAGGATAGACTTGAAGGGCATTTCTTCTATTATAAAACATTTACAGTAATAACCTTGTAAAAAATAATGGGATCTATTTAAAGCTCATTTATTTCCCAGCTAAGTGGCAATTTTCCATCACTCAAAATGCTAATACTTTCTCCTGAAACCCTAGGGATAATCCAATTCATGTGTGTTCATTAAAAAAACCTGGTTAAAATAAGCAGGTGATTCTGTTTTAATAATATCTGTCCTGCTAGCAATAAGACAGTCTCAGTTGCAAATAAATATATCAACAAACAGATTTTCTTTAAAGCACACAGGGTCTCATATCATTCCCAAATTAGCCAATTAGCATGATGCTATTGAAAGAGCTAATTAAAAAGTGCATTTAGACTAAGAAATGTTTCCTGAGAGTAATCTGGCACTTATAGCTCTTATCCCACCTGTAATTACTCTGCTTGATTTTCACTCTGTAGATAGAGGTGAACACACTTTCACCTGGGCAGAGAAAAAGACTTTTTCACTCTCTTGGAAAGAATTCATGTACTATATCAATACTTTGAACTGATCAATATACACTTATCTTTTAAGAAAGATATCTTATCTTTTTTTTTAAGATGTCTTTTGAGAAAGACCTTTTAAGAAAGATCTTAAAAGATAAGTTATCTTTCTTAAAAGACTTATCTTTTAAGAAAACTACTCCCCATACCTGAATTGTTAGAGGGTAGTTGACAAGTAATCTGGATTAAAACAGTCACAAACCAGTGGGGATGAGTTCAGGGAAGGGTTCAGGGACATGTGAAAACAAACCATCTTTAATCCCACCCCTTCATTGGTATGCAACTGTTCTTAAGACTAAGAATGCTGTCTTTGTCCAGAGAGCCAACCTGCACTTTGTGTTGTGGAAAATATTTTTATGATTAGAATCTTTGGTTAGGGGCAGATTCATCAACTGTGTTACTACCTGGATTCTGGAGATTTACAGATAGAAAAAAGTTTGCAGGAAGAAGTATTTACAGATAGAAAAAAGCTTGCAGGAAGAGGTGGGAACGGGGGAGGACAGGGGATGAGTAGGCAATTATATTTGATATCTTCTAAACTAGTGTCTTTTAAATTTTACTGTGTCTATAAATCACCTGTAGATCTTGTTAAAATGCAGGTGCTGATTAAATAGGTAGGTCTAGGGCAGGGCCTGAGATTATGAATTTCTAAAGCTTCCAGATTATGTGATGCAGTTGGTTAGGGATATCACTTGAAGCTTTCTGGTATTTCTTTTCTTTTTATTTTGTAGAGAAATAAAAAGAAAATAACCCTTGGTAGAGTGCCGTGGCATCACAGCTTACAGCAACCTCCCAACTCCTGGGCTTAGGCGAGTCTCTTGTCTCAGCCTCCTGAGTAACTGGGACTACAGGCTCAGTCTGTTGTTGCAGTTTGGCTGGGGCTGGGTTTGACCCTGCCACCCTCGGAATATGGGGCCGGCGCCTTTCCACTGAACCACAGGTGCCACCCTCTTTTTTTTTTCTTTGAGACAGAGTCTCAAGCTGTCACCCTGGGTAGAGTGCTGTGGCATCACAGCTCACAGCAACCTCATTAAACTCTTGGGCTTAAGCGATTCTCTTGCCTCAGTCTCCCAAGTAGCTGGGATTATAGGCGCCTGCCACAGTGCTGGCTGTTTTTTGGTTGCAGTTGTCATTGAGGTTCCAATGCTCCACTCTAGGTGTATGTGGCCAGCGCCCTGACGACTGAGCTACGGGTGCTGCCAAGCTTTCTGGCATTTCTGAGATGATGCTTTATGCAGATCAGCTCACAATAATTCACACTCCTAGTTTACATAGATCTTTTGCTGTTTATGTTTTACTGTCTGCACGTGTGTTCTCTCTCACTTTTGGTAGTATTTGCTTTCTTTTTAACAATAAATTGAGAACAGTTTTAGGTTTACAGAGAAACTGTGAAGATAGTCCCTGACACCCAGTTTCCCCTATTATAAACTTCTTAGTATTAGTAAGCTACAAGTAATGAACCAATATTGATACATTACTAGTAATGAAAGTCCATACTTTACTCAGATTTCCTTCATTTTCGCCTGATGTCCTTTTTTCGTTCCAGGATGCCATCTAGAACACCATGTTATAGTTGTCATGTCTCCTTAGTTTCCTCTTGGGTTTGACAGTTTCTCAGACTTTCTTATTTTTGATGATCTTGATGTTTTGAATAGTTTTGGTCAGATATTTTGTAGAATGTCCCTCGTTTGGGACTTGATAGGACTGGCAGTAAATGTTTTTGTGTGGTGACCACAGAGGTGAAGTGTCATTTTCACTACATCATCTCAAGAGTGTATACCATCAGCATGAATGACCACTGTTGGTGTAACCTTGATCACCTGGGATGGGTCAGGAGTCTTCATTATAAAGTTACTCTTTTCTTCCCCGTTCTGTGCTGTACTCTTTGGAACAAAGTTACTTGTGCAGCCCATACCTAAGAAGTGGTGCTTTGGTAGGAATGCTTTTGTTTTTGTTTTTGGCTGGGGTTGGGTTTGAACCCACCACCTCCAGCATATGGGGCCAGCACCCTACTCCTTTGAGCCACAGACGCCACCCTGGTAGGAATGTTTTTGTGTCTCCCCTCATTCAGGTTAAAATATTAACCCACAAGGTTATGAAATTAGCAGGTGGGGCTGTTCGGAGGTCATTAGGATGGGGCCCTCATGAATGAAATCAGTGCTCTTGTACTATAAAAAGACCCCTTCTATCAAGTTAGGTTCTAGAGAGAAGGTACCATCTGTGGGTTCAGCAGACACTGAATCTGCTTCCATTTATTTATGTAATCATTTATCAATAACAGATACTTTATGCTTTGGGTGGTTATAAGCCCCCACTAATTTGTGACTCAGATTTGTCCAGCTTTGGCTATTGGAAGCTCTTTCAGTTGGCTGAGGTGTGCCTTTGACATGACTCATCGTTGTGATTTTTTTTTTTTGCTTTTTTGGTTTGTGTTTTGAGACAGAGTCTCAGTCTATCACCCAGGCTTAAGCATAGTGGCACAATCATAGCTCACTGCAGCCTTAAACTCCTGGGCTCTAGTGAGCCTTCTGCCTCAGGCCCCTGGGTAGCTGGGACTGCAGGTGCACAATACTACCCCTGGCCGATGTTTTTGTTTTTGTTTTTTTAGCACTTCCTTGATTTCTGGCACTATAAGACACTTCAGGTTCGTTTTATATATTTTCTTTCCCTATTCCTAGAATTAGGCATTTCTCCAAGGAGCCTTACCCAGCCCTTTTAACTAGAGAATGCTATTAGAAACCAAGTTGTGGGTGCTAAATTATGCTAGAGTGTGTTCTATGCTACTGGGTGTCAATTGCCTCTAGGCCTTCCCAGCCTACAGAGCTGGCACATATGTATCTATTGACGTGTATAGATTTGAATATCTACAAATATTTTTATGTGTTAGCATCTGTATCTATCTTGAGCTAAACATGAGTTTATATTGATGTCACTGACTCTAATCCACTACCACATGGATCATTTTAGCAGTGCTCCCCTTTCTGATCTATAACAACAGTGAGAGTTTTGGCTCCCACCATCTGCCATCCATTTATTAATTATCCAATTCCAATATACATGTATAATGATATCAGAATTGTTAATGTAACTCCTGTGGAAAATGAGTTTGTCAACTAGAGTACAACGCCTAAGTGCAGTTTCTTTTGACATTATTCTCATATTCTGCACTCATTTCTGAAGTTATTTATGTCAATACTTCTCCCCCTGCCCCCTTCAATAAGATTGTTTCTTGTATTTATAATAAATTTAGCTACTCCACGCACTAGAGCTACTCTAAATTTCTTTTGATTTAGTATTAGCAGGGTACATCTTTATCTCTTTGTTTTTAACCTATGTGAATATGTTTAAGTAGTTTTCTTTCTTTCTTTCTTTTTTATTCATTTTTTTTTTTTGAGACAGGGCATCACTCTGTTATTTGGGCTAGAGAGCAATAACATTGTCATAGCTCACTGCAACCTCCAACTCCTGGGCTCATCTGATCCTCTTGCCTTGGCCTCCCAAAGTGCTGAGACTATAGGTGTATACCACCACAGCTGGCCGAAGGTAGTTTTCTTGTAGACAGAATATAGTTGGGTCTTGTTATTTTCATATGCTATGAGAATCTCTTTTATTTGTTGTATTTAGATCATTCACAATTAAAATGATTATTGATATAGTTGGATTAATATCTGTTATGTTTGTAACCGTTTTCTATTTGAAACATTTGTTATTTGCTTCTTTTTAATCTCCTCTTTTACTACTTTCTCTGATTCAATTTAATTTAATTTTCTCCCTTCCTGGGTTAATTGAACATTTTATTTGATTCTATTTTCTTTAATTATAGCAGAACAATTATGAATCTTTAATAAACTTTCTTAGTTGTTCTAGTATATTTTTTATTTTTTTCCCAGTATATATTTTTAAATAATCTAAGTTCACCCTCAATTAAGACTATACTGTTTTGCATGGGGTGCATTTACCTTGTAACAGAATATTCCCAGTTCTCCTTTCCCATCTTTATAACACTGCTATCATTCATTTATCCATATGCTTACTTATGGGTTATTGTCATCTAATATAATGTAACCTATCACAGTCATCTATTGGCATATGGGGATTGGTTCCAGGACTCTGTGTATACCCAAATCTGCCTGTACACAAGTCCTGCCGTCAGCCCTGTGGAACCCACATATAAGAAAAGTTGGCCCTCCCTATATGTGGATTTCACATCCCAAAGTACTGTATTTTTGATCAGAATTTGGTTGAAAAAAATCTGAGTATAAGTGGGCCCACAAAATACAAAACCAAATTGTTGAAGGATAAACAAACAGTTATCTCTTATAACAATTAAGAATAGGAAAATAAAAAAAATTTATCTTCATTATTCTTTCTCTGATGCTCTTCTTTACATACAACTTGATTTTTTTCCTTCTATATTATATTCCTTCTCCCTGAATAACTTTTCTTTTTTCTTTTTTTTTTTTCCGTGAAAAAAACCTGCTTTATTGGGAAGCAGAGTCTGCACACTGACCAGCAGATGAAGGCCACCCAAGCGACAGCTTACACATCATATTCCAAAAGATACAGAGGATGTTTGCTAATATCAGAACATGGATGACTCTGGGCAGCTTCTCCAACCTCATCTCTCTGGGGTCA
>CAUYQV010129094.1:0-10857 GCA_963574575.1 Galagoides demidoff
AGGATGCTTCTATATGCAGTTTGGAAAACTCTCATCCAACTGGCTAACATAGCCATCATGTCTATCTCATAATTGTTGTGTTAGACATTTATATTCAACCTTTAGACAAATTCACATGTACCCTAATAGGATAAATTATAGGCGTGATACCCACAATATCATTCTCTTTACCCATCCTTCCCCCTCCCCTCCCCCCCTTTCCCCATAGTCTAGGGCTCCATTTAGATTGTAGCTTTCCTAAGATAGCTAACAATTAGTTTCATAATAGTGTTAAGTACATTGGATACTTTTTCTTCCATTCTTGAGATACTTTGCTAAGGAGGACATTTTCCAGCTCCATCCATACAAACATGAAGGAGGCAAGGTCCCCATCTTTCTTTGTGGCTGTATAGTACTCCATGGTGTACATATACCACAATTTATTGATCCATTCATGGGTCAATGGGCACTTGGGCTTCTTCCAGGGACATGGAATATTATTAATAACAGCTTATCTTTATTAGCTGCCATTGCTTTCTTTTGCAGAACCAGAGGGCTGAAAGAGTGATTTTTTTTTTTTTTGAGACAGAAGTCTTACTTTGTCACCCTGGGTAGAGTGCTGTGGCGTCCTAGCTCACAGCAACCACAAAATCCTGGGCTCAAGCAATCCTCTTGCCTCAGCCTTTGAAGTAGCTGGGTCTATAGGTGCTTGCCACAATGCCCTGCTATTTTTTTTTTTTTTAAGAGATGGGGGTCTTGCTCTTGCTCAGACTGGTCTCAAACTTGTGAGCTCAAACAATCCACCCTTCTCAGCCTCCCAGAGTGCTAGGATTACAGGTGTGAGCCACCGCGCCTGGCCCTGAAGGAGCCATCTTGAATTCCACTTACCTACCGTGAGTCGGACTGATCCACAAGATGTTAGCAGCTTGTTTCAGCAAATCAGAGTCAGGCTTCCAGGCTTCCCTTCCTGCACCACGAAGGTGAGGGTCCATGGAATCATAGATCAGAATTCTCTGAGTTGTGACCCTGCACCAGGTGCTCAGGGTGCGGGGATGAAAAGATCCTATCCCTGCCCTCAAGGTGCTCACAATGTGGGAAAGCTGGTATGTTTTAGAGCCTGTCTGAAGCTTGGTGGTTAGATTGGGGAAGGTAGAGTACGGCCGGGCTCGCTTATTAGAATTTCTGTAAGTGAAGTCTGAAGGCTGCGGATAGCGCAGAAAGCCATGAGGTACTGGCAAGTTGGTCACCTGGCATGGAGGCTAGTGAGTATAGGCAGTCTCTTGTGGATGGGGGCACCATGGTGGAAGAGAACCAGAGACAGGCTACACTGCTTCTGGAGTGTGTGGTCAGGACCACGCCAGAGTGGAGATATAGCAAGGAGGCCCTGCCCCTCGGGAAGGTTGTGGGAACCCAGATGAGCAGCTGTGGTTCTGAGTCAGCCTTGACCTACAGGAGGCAGGGTGGACCCTGGAAGGAGCTTTTAGTTGGAAGCTTGGCACCTGGTGCTGTTGGGTGACACAGCTGCCACGGTGTGACCCAGTGACATGGCAGTCCCAGCATCCCCAGACTTCCCTGGGCCTCTGAGCACAGCTGGCAGTGTAGGCCGAGGTTGCTGCTGACACTCCAGCCTGGCCAAATTGGGCTAGGAGCTGGGGTAGATGCAGATCCTGTATGCATGCTTTGAGAGGCCTGTATGAGTCCACTTTTAGGGATCTCTAGGAGACACTGGCAGAGGAAACGAGGCCTAGTCACGAGAGCCCTAGCTTTGTGGGCTCTTTCCCAGGCAGCACCAGTTCTCGACATCTCCTCTGTCTCCACATCTGCAGGGAGCCTGCCCGAATCCCTGCTGCCTCTCTCTCCCCTCACTGCTGCCTGCTGTCACTTGGGTGGTATGGTAGGCAGAATTCCACGATGTCCCTGTGGTCACTGCCCGATGTTATTCCTGTGACTATATTATGTGATGTGGCAAGAGGGATTTTGCAGGGGTGGTGAAGTTGACTCAGAATGGGAGAACATCTGAGTGGGCCTCTCCTAATCCTGTCAGCCCTTCGAATCAGCGTTTTCTCCTGTCCCAGAGGGGAAGTTAGAGAGATGTGAAGCCAAGAAGGACTTGAGGTGCCCCTGCAGGCCTTGTGGATGAAGGGTCCATGTAGAAAGGACTTAGAGGGTCCCTTAGGTACCGAGAAGCCCTGGCTGGCAGCCAGCCAGGAAAATGGGGTTCTCAGTCCTGCAGTTGCGAGAAATTGAATTCTGCCAATGACTTAGCTGATCATAGAAGTGGATTCTTCCCTAGAATATCCACAGAAGAACCCTGCTCGGCCAACACCTTAATTTCTGCCTTGTGAGACCCTAAGTAGAGAAGCCAGCCAAGCCCTCAGGGTCTTCTGAGCTATAGACACCGTGGAAAATAAACGGGTGCTGTCTTAAGTGACTCAGTGTGGTCATTTATTGCACTGCATGGGAAAGGAGCACAGAGGGCCTTCTGCTCTGCAGCCAGCAAGTCCTCCCGGGGAGTGAGGAGGAGGGGTCACAAGCAGGCTCCAGGCCCCAAGCGCCCCGCTGACACCCCCATCCCTCAGGGTTTCGGTGTCTGCCTGTGAGATAAGGGGCAGGTTGGATGATGGCTGACTTCTCTTCCAGTGGGAGTCCCTTCCCTTCTCCCTCTGGGGTTAGACCACCCCCAGTATTCAGGTTTCATTTCATTCTTGGGCCTTCGGGGCACTAGGTTGGCAGGCTGGGCTTTCTCCCTTTCTGTTTCCTTTCTCCCTCTGGTTCGGGGCCCTGTCGTAACCTTTCTCCAGAGTGTCTTAGGAGCCGTTCCTTCTCCTCCAGCAGTGTGGGCCCAGGCAGCAAGGCTTGGGATGTCTTCTGCCTCCCAGGGGGTCAGTTCATCCCTGGGCTCTCTTTTGTTACTAGTGCTACTGAGTAGACACTACTTCTTGTTGGTCAAGACTCTAAGGCCTCTGCCCCCAGCTTCTGGTCTCTGCTCTGGGGCCTGGATCCCCCTTCAACCCCTACATATATCAGCTCCTCTCTGGCCTAGACAGTCTCTGCCCCCTCCCGCCTGCCTCTGCCTGCTCACCTGTCTTGTGTGGGGAGCTATAGGCACAGGGGAACATACCCCTTGGATTTCTCCCTTGTTTCCTCACTGAAGTCAAAGCCTGTTGGCAAAATGGAAGCCAGCTTGGAGGGCCTCTGCCTCACCTGTGCTGGGCAAGCTGGGGCATGGGGCAGAGGGCTCTGAGGGCTTTGGACTGAGCCTCTGTGCACACAGAGTAAGGCTGGGACCCCATGTGGGTTTTGTGAGGGGTCTGTGGTCTCTCCCTTGCCAGAGTTCTCCTCCTAAGCCAAATTCTGACAACGGTGTTTGCAGTAACCTGTTTATTACAGTGGAAGTCTTCAGGTCTTAGCAAGATGTTCAAGGCAGTTTGTGGCTCCAAGTTATCTTCACCCCAACAGGAGGTGCAGTCTGGGGATAACATGAACATTAAAGATGTATCACTCTGGATTAAGTGCTGGCATTATCAGTCTTTGAGTGTTCACGGTTCAATACATGCAGCTAATTTTCTATTATTATCGTCTCCAAAGGAAGCGGTTTATTGGCTTCTCAGTTCTTTTCCATCTCAGGAATGGGAAATGAAGGAGAAAGTTTTAAGAGGAGACTAGTGGAGTCCCAGGATCCCCATACTGGCAGGTGTGACTGTCACCTGAAGGTCACACGTTCATGCTTGCATTTGTGGTCGGCTTCCTGGTCGGGGATGGTTTCTTTCCCTGTGTCAGAGACTTGCGGCCAGTCAGCTGAAGTCCCACCCCAGCCTAGCACACTTGGAGGGACACGTCTTCCCTACACTGACTGAGCTGGTGTCTTTCTCCCTCTAGCTTCCCCGCATTGCACAACGCGCCCCTTCAGGAACTCACAGACCAAATGCCTGGTAGGTGATGGGTGAAGTGTGGACTCTTCAGAGACTAACAAGACTCAGGCATGGCACCAGCAGCAAAAATGGAGCCCTAAGTTCTGAGGAGGGCACTCAGCCTGCCCTGTATCTCCTCTTCCTGGGCCTTGCAGGGTGTTTACTTGACATTTTCTGGAGTTCCTTCAAAGAGGAACTCACTGTGTTTCTTCTTTCAAGGACCACCCTGCTGCCCTTAGAAGGCCCCCCTTTCTTCTGTCTTCAAGGCCCCCAGAACTGAAAGGGATGGCCCAAGAGGATCTGCCCAGCACAGAGCAAGGGGCTCACTGCTCCCTCATGCCAGGTGCTCTGCCATTGATCATCCAGCAAAGGCAGGCAGCCACAAAATCCTCACCACGGTTTCCTCATCTGTAAAATGGACATAATTATAGCTCCTACCTATGGGAGGATGCTTGAATATGCAATGAGTCAACAGTGGGTAGCACAGTGTCTGGCTCAGAGAAAGCAGTGAATGTCAGTATTCTTATTATTGCTATCATCATCATCACCATCATTGTCCTATTAGCTGTGCCTTTGAAGTTGAGGGAAAATGAAACCCTTATTTTCTCCCTTGGTGTTCATACTTTTCTTTTCTGTCTTGTAATGGGTACAAGTGCAGTGTCTGCGTTGACCCTAAGGAATTTATCTTATCAGAGCTGGCTCCTCATTTGGTCTGCTGAGAGAACAGAAACAGCCATCATTATTGAACACTAGATATGTCTCATGCACTGTCACCTTGAATCCTTACAAAGTAGGTATTATTATGTCCATTTTATAGACTAGGCAATTAGGGCTTCAAGAGATATAAGTGGTCCATTGCCATACAGCTGATAACTATCAGAGCCCAGGATGCAAATCCAGATTTGGATATTTCTGCTCATTTTCTGTTCTTGGATGCCCAAGATGATTACTGTCACCAGAGCATGTCATCCAACTATAAGTCACCTGCAAATTGTGGGTTCACTGAGCCTTCTGTGCCTTTGTCCAGGCCACTGCTGAGCGTAATGAAGTCCTCCAGAGCTCCAGATACAACCAGAACCCTGTAAGGAAAAACCTGGAGAAGCCGCACTGAGCGGCTGTGAGGATGGGAGTCAGAGTGTGCAGAAGCCTCTGCGGAGCTGAGAGAGGAACTCAGGACTCAAGAGACACTGAAGCCAGGCTGCTGGGGGCAGGACCACCATCCACTAGGTGTGTGACCTCTAGCTCTACCTTAGCTGTAAAACGGGGGATAAAATAACAGTTCTATTATATTGGCTGGTTGTAAGGATTAAATGAGATAAATTTTATAAAGTTTTTAGTGCATAGTTCAATCAATACTAGCCATTGTTATGATGATGATGATTATTAGTTCCCAAGCACGGTCAGTGACTGCTTCTCCTTGACCAGACACAGAGCTAAGGCTCGTGCCAGCAGCCCAAGAGAGTGGGGCTGGGAGCAGAGCCCCCCTTCCCCCTCTCACAGCTGCCATCACCTGCTGCTCAGGCAGGGGCCCTCTGCTCCCACCCCGAAAGCCCAGCTTCCTGGGCATGCGCATCTGAGAGGCTCCACATGCGTTGCCAAGAAACCACTTTCCCCATCTATTTTAAAACCTTGATAAGCTTTCTATTTAATGTTTTAAAAGGTTATGTTCTAAAGAGGGACATGGTTAAGTAAATTACGGCACATCAACCTGATGGGATATTAAGAAAGCTGTTAAAGTGATAATTAGAAAGACTGTGTAGCAACATGGAGAATTCTTATGGATTAATACAAAATGGGAAAACAGAATTCAAAAAGTTGGATTACAAGATAATCACTAGTCAAAACCGTACACCTTTGAACAAACACAGGGAAATAGTAGCATTCCTTGAACTTCTTTTGTTGTTCCTCCATTGTTTTTACAATAAATGAATAAAAAAGAGTTGGTGCCATTGAAATCATGATTTTATAAATAAAAAAATAAAAAGCAGAAGAACGCTATTATCCATGTGGCCTATAAGAGCAGACACTGTGTTTAATAGAACCTCCTGGGCAGTGGGTAATGGGTCACTTTCGCTGCTGTGTTTATGTTTCCTGTTCATAACTGATGGGGAATGGAAGGAGATTTCCTTTTGCAGGTGGAACAGACAATTATCCTCCTCGCCCCCTTCCCACCCCACAGTTATTGGTGGTTTTAGGGAGGGGCACTGCTCCCAGAGTGAAGGAGCTTGAATCTAATATTTCTTTTGGCTTCTGTGTGGAGGAAGGAGGCAGGAGGTTGAGTTAGAGACAGACACTTAGCAGGGAGCCACATCCTTTTCTTCCCCACTATCTGATAGCTGGAGGGAGAGACGGGGTGCCAGGACGTGTTATCCCACCAACCCAGGAGACGAGAGACCTCAGGAGCGTTGGGCAGTGAGGCTGGGTGCCAGGTGCTGCACTAAGGGTGCAGAGGAGGACTGTGATCAAAAGGGAGAAAAGGAACTTGGAACCATCCTTTTGCCTCTTTCCTGCCATTGCCTGCCCCTCTCTCTTCTCTAAGTTCTCTCTTTTCAACCTTTCCTTCCTTTCATTTAGCAATAGTTTACACAGCACCTATTCTGTGTAGGCACTATGCTCATTACCCAATTTAGGGAGGCAAAAAGACAGTTTCTGCCCTCAAGAAGTCTAGCTCACGAGACAAATCTGAAAACAAACAATCTTGACAGGTCAGAATATAAATAATTCAATGTGACAAAGAAAGCAATTAACTCCACTGAGAGGAATCAGCAAAGCTTCCCCAGTCAGTATCCAAAGAGCTGACTAGGAGGGGGGTGGGCAGGGGTTCAGCTGGAGAAGAAGGGGTTCTAGGTGGAGACAACAGCACGGACAAAGACATGGAGATGCGGGAGGATGGATCCTACACCTCTTTGGACTTGTGGCCTATGCACCCCTGAGTTCTGTGTTCAACAGGGAGGTCAATGGGCTGCATGTCCCCTGACACTGTCTCATGGGTCAGGTATGCCCCAACCTCACAATTACCTTTAGGATCCTTTCATAGCTCTGGGATCTGGGAATTTATCAAGATCATTGTAAATCCACTCAATATTTTCCTGGGATCTGTGGATGCTGTAACTGGGAGAGGCTTCAAGGAGCACTTAGCCCCCCAGTCATCCCAGCAACCCAGGGAATAGCTAGATAGGGAAGTTACCCTCAGTTCAGGGTATCCGGACATTGTCCATTGGGTCCATTGCCTTCATTGCAAGGGTGAGGGAACTATAGCCCAGAATGGAGAAATCAGTGATTTATTCAAAGTCACTGAGAAAATTATTGCCTTTAACTCAGTTGTTCTGGCTCCGAATCCAGTGCTCTTTGCAGCACGTGAGTTCTCTTTATCCAGGAGAGGCTGGCCTAGCCTCTTTCCACTGCCATAAACCAGCAATTTCCTATTTGCTTGATTCTGGCCTGTCCTCAATGCCAAGGGTGTGCAGCTCCTCCCAATGCTCTAAGATATGGTGAGAAACCCTCTTCCCTATTCCCGACCTTCATAGCTATATCCCTCCGTGACTCCCATCTTCCGAGGCAGTCGGATTAGGATGATGCTGATTCCCCTCTATCTGTGGGTGGAAACGCCACTGGGCCTCAAGGCCATGTGAGCCTCCCTCCTCTTCTCCACCTCCTTTCCTTCCCCTGAGAGACTGGATCTAAGTAAGACACTCTGGCTGGAATAAGGACAAGTGACCACTGGGAAAGAATCTAGGGCTCCAGTCCTCCTTCTGTGAACCAGCTCAGAAGTTACCTGGAGAAATCCTTCCTGACTCTGTTTTCATCTTCTTTATTTGGCAATGGTGGGGTGCAAGGAGGTTTGAACTCAAAGCTGTACAGCCCCTCTAGGCCTGACAGCCACTGGGGCAAGGTCTCTATCAGGCTGCAAGTAAAGGGATGGGGCCCAGTTACTACAGACGACACTGGCTTCCTCGGTCATGACCCACATGCTTTGGGGGGGGGGTGCAGTTCATGACAGGGACCTGGGACATGAAATTGATGGCAACTTGTTGAGTGTCACAACAGAATCCAATGGACTACCTTGGACTACAAAGAGCTTCTGGGCCATTTGCTGCTTGCTTTTTGTTTTTCCACTTATCAATCTGTTTACTTGCTTTGGCATTTATGTGGCTTCAGAAGGTGTTATCTTGTCAACATTGTTCTACAGCATTGCCATTATCTCTTAATTACACAATCGCTTTGTTATGTACTATAGACCTAGTAATAAAATATTTGAAGTGTTTAAGCACAGACAAGATTTTTAAAAATATGATTTGAGCCAAACCAGCTTGTAAAAACCACTAATAAGTATGTGGTGTTATAGCCAGAAGAGACCTCTGTTCATTCTCCCACTGAAAGGAGGGAGAGACGGAGACCTAGAGAGGGCCTGTCGCTGGTTAAACACATAGTTACTAGAACCAGTTTTGCAGACATGAGAACTCACCCCGAATTGCATAGCTACTAAAGGCAGAGTAGAGGCTAAGCTCAGGCCAGGTAGATTCCTGGGTCATTGAATTTCTTTTTCATAAGTGGGTTATACAATTTTCCACCTGTCCCATCTCATCCTCAAGGTCTATTTAGGCAGGCAACAACACCAAGTTGAGGAGCTAATCTCCAAAGAGCTGGCTTTCCCTAAGGACCATGTCCTGCTTCTCACAGAGCCTTAGCAATTCCAGGAATATGATGCAGCCCCACTGTGCTAAATCTCTCCTGCATGTTAAGGAATGTTTTCTCTAAGAAGCTCCCATTTATTATGAAGAAAATGGCCAACTGGCACATGAAACTGTTTGTACTGTTGGCAATGATTAGTTTATTAGCCAGAGTTAAGTCTGAGGGAGTGACATGCAGGACAGGTGATGGTGACTGGGGGACAAGAAGGAAGACACACCGAGTAGGCAACCTGCAAAAGGCAAGCTGATTCACAGTTCAGACTTTTTTTTGGAATTTTGGGTAATTTTGGAGTTAGGAGAAACCTTAGAATGGTCTGAAGGAAAACCCAAAGGGATGGGATCTGCCTTTTGGTGATAATTGCCTGCTTGCCATTGCTCATGACCCTGGCCTAAGGTAGACATGACAGTAGTTGGTGTAACTAACTCCCTGCAGCAACTGCCGAGGGCCTAGCAGATGGAGGGCTTTCTGTCTCTGAGCTTAGAGGCAGCCCGAGAATCCTTAACTACATCTCCACAGTTTCACAGAGGAGGAAAATTATTTACCATCTGTTGTGTATTGAATTATATTCCCCAAAAGGTATGTCAAAGTCCCAACCCCTGATGCCTGTGTGTGTAAACTTATTTGAAGATAGAGTCTTTGCAGATATAAACAAGTGAAGATCAGATCCTACTAGATTATGGGGGTCCTAAACCTAATAACTGGTGTTCTTATAAAAGGGAAATTTTGACAGTAATATCCTCACAAGGATATTTTCACCTGCTGACAAAGACAGAGATTGGACTGAGGTCTCTGTGAGCCGTGGAATGCCAAGGACTGATGGCAGCCTCCAGGATCTTGGAAGAAGCAAAGAAGAGTCTTCCCCTAGAGGTTCAGAGAGCATGGCACTGCCTAGCACCTTGACTTTAGATTATTAGCCTATAGAACTATGAGAAAACTGATTTCTGTTGCTTTAAGCCATCCCTGGTGGCACTTTGCACAGCAGCCCTAGGAGACTAACACACTATCTCCACCAATCAACTCCTTCCAGCCCACAGTTCTACCCACTGGGCCCACTATCTGTCCTGCCCACTAAATGCCTCTGTTTTCCATCCTCCTGTCACAGCTTTTCCCATCTCCTTCCATCTCCTTTGTTCATGCTCCTGCAGCACTCTCTCCCTGCCCCTGTGGTCTCCTCCCACCCCCATCCAACCCTTCTTGCCCACCTTCCAGGCTATCTTCCTCACTCCTGTCAAAAGGGCATCCTCCTCTCCCTGCACAGCTGCCGTGTTCTCTCTGCTGGTATCTCTTTTTAGCTCCCATGGCGGGTTGGGGTGGGGATGCGGGGGCAAGAGGGAGAAGGGGAGAGAGAATGTGGGAAAGGACGTCTCTGATTTCAGAATTCTGCCTTCGTTGGACCCAGTGGAGAGTGGGGGCGGGGCACATCACTCCCACAAAGCATGAAGCTGTTTCTTCAGATAAAGGCCCTAAAATATCACAGCCATGTTTTAGGAGCAGAGGTGGTCTGTCCTCCTCTTTCCCTCAGTTCAAGGTGTTGTTAAGTGAACCAATAATCAAGCACAGCTGGATCTAGCTCTGAGTCTAGGAGTTCCCGTTCGGCATTTTCCAGCTGGATTTGGTCAGAAGAATAAAATGCACCACTGCTGGGAGCTTCAGACTGAAAGCTTCCCAACCTTGGGCTCCACCTACTGAACATTTTTTTGGCACATCCTCACACATGGCAATGTGGAGAGGCTCGGTGAGATGCATGTGGGTGTGCACGTGCGCGTACAACACACTCACGCGTGGGCGCATGTACCTTGGCCTCTGCTCTGCCCTCTTGTTTGCTCATCCTGCTCAGAGCACACTGTGCCTTGTCTCAAGCCCCACACTACACAGCCTGCTCTGTCTGGAATGTTCCTCTTCACCAAACACAATCCTACATCGCCCTCAAATCTCAGTTCAAATGGTGTCTTCTTTAGTAAACTTTCCTGGGGCCCTTCGGACTGAAGTAGTCACCCCCTCCTCCGCACTCCAGGGCCCTGTGTGCCACCTGTGCTACGGTACCCACCATGCTGTTGATGCAAGATCTTATGGCCGCTGGGACCACACCATGGCCTTTTACAGAACTGGGACAGGCTCAGTGTGAGAGAGGTAGATGTGTCTGTGTTGAATAAATGAGTGAATGAATGGATTTGTTAAACATTACAGGGTATTTTTGTAAAGTGGATTTTAATTCTCTCATAAAGCTGATTCTGTCTATGCTATAGGCACAAAATCTGAAAGGTAGAATGAGTTA